>JANSTT010017839.1:0-59265 GCA_026745375.1 Platyura marginata | reverse complement strand
AAAAAGAAAATGTACTCAAATTTATTAATTAATTCATTTATTTTCAAAACTTAATAAGCTTTCAAACTATATAGATATATAATATAACTATTTCAACATTAAAAATTTGGACTCGGGACTCGTCGAGTATTAGAGTTGAGTCTCGAGTCCTCGTAACTACCCAAATAATCGATGAGTCCGAGTCGAGTCGAGTCCAGAAACCCTAAGTAGGATAATGTGCGCCTCTTTGCTTCATGGATTTTGTGCTTAAAATCGAAAATTTACTATATTTAATGAAGGGAAATATTTATCAACTGTCAAAATATTTAACATTTAAGGTCTCTAGCTCAACACGTTTTTGAGTTATTATTATATTCAGATATGAATGTACGAAAAAACTATTGACATTTCTTTTGTTAAATTTCAAATCCAAATTTGTAGACAAAATTCAATTACACACAAGTTTATTTCTGATTAAGGGCCTGCGATGTTAAACATCAACATTTTTCAATCACAAAAACTTAGTTGTGACATTATATATTTATAATAAATCTTCGGAAAATACGAACTTATTCATTAATTTTCAATGAAAATTATAAAAGTTTGTTTTCCACAATGAAAATTACTTAATAATAAAATTTAAAATCCAACTAATATTTATTTTTAGCTTTCAAGTGTTATTGACAATTTGTTTGAGAGAAGGAGTAATTTTGTCAGAAATGATTACCTCACTTTGGGCGCCAGAGTTAGTATCATAAATTTTTTTTTAAATCAACTATTGAACAGCATATAGTTTGAAATGTTGAAATACTTCGAAAAATATATGAAAATTATTTTAAATTTATTGTAGCGCCATAATGGTAAGGATTGGAACAGAGATTGGAACTTTTTGGCCTATTCATTAAATTTTGATTTTTTTATGCTTTATATTTATTTTTCTCTATTCCCAATATATTTCGAATAGTTTAAATATCATAATTAACACAACTCTACTCTAGGAGTACATAATAAACTGTCAAAATTTCAACAGTCTAACTTTAGCCGGGATCTTTTGACACCAGACGATATTTCGACTTAGAATTTTACAAGAAAGACGATGGTGGTAAATTTGTTTTTAACGGTAAATAACAAGCTCCGTATCAAAGTTATAATACGGGTATAAAAAGACCTTTAATGTGAAACAATTTTTTAATCGTAAAATGATGTACTTACCTATTTGAATAATATAAATAATAACTTATATTTTAGAACAGGCATATTTATGAAAATTTCCTAAAAAAAAACAAAAAACAAAATGAACAATCAAAATCACAAATGACGTCGGTTCATCAACGTTGTCATACTTAAATCCATGCCTTTGTATATATATACACGATTACACGTGTATTATAACCTGAAACTCCTCTAAAAAATTGATAAATAATTACAAACTTCTACTTCAAGTGGTAGCTTTGTTCACAAAAACCCTCCCTAACCCCCCCTTGTCCTAACCTAAATAACGTTTCCATTCATTGCTATAAGTAATGTATATTGATCTGAAAATTAGATGAGCTCGAAACTCACCTGCCATGTACCTGCTTACATATGTATACAATTAATGGAAAACGACTGAAATTGTAAACTTGAAGGCAATGTCAGAATGAAATTTAGGTTTATTAGGTCATATGGAAGTAACGTGGTTTTTTTTTTATTATGTATATCAATCGAGTGTTAAGGTTTTGAAGAACGTTTTGGGGTTTTTCGGTATAGCAACCAAATAGTAATTGTCAAAGGATTAATCAAGTTCATTGAATCAAATATAAATTGGTGTAAATAATTATCAGAATTACACGAACTGGAATATTACATTATTCTCCAAGTTTTTGGTTAACAAATTTTAATTTTTACTAAGTGAAAGGCGAAGTTATGTAGAATTTTGTCAAACTTTGATGTTGTGTCAATGCAGTATCAATTAATTTTTCTTTTGACATAATGGAGAAATAATTTTGTCATACAAATTATATTTGTTATCAAGGTTTAAGATTTTATAGATTTTTGATGATAATCGAATATGAAATTTTTTTATTTTTTAAGCAGTCCAGTTTTGAGCATGCGAATAAAATTTGTATTTATGAAAATGTTGTTTAACATGCTTCTTATAAATGTTAGCCACATTTCTATTATATTGTTTGTTGAAATAATAATCACTTCAAATGTTAAAACGATATCTGAGTGGATCATTTAAAAGATTCAAACTCTGCCGGTCATTTTGGACGATATCGACTAAACATTTAAACTAATCTAATCTTAAGGACAGTAACTTGTAATCAGAGAAGGATTAATGAAAAATATAGAGCAAATGAATACTTACCTTTTTTCCATAGGTAGGTACCTACTTAAATATTTTCGTTCTGAAATTTCAACCAATTAAAAAAAAAGAAGACATTACATTATAAAGAAAAAATTGAAGACAACAAGGTTAACTTCTTATCAAAAAAAAAAAAAAAAACGTTATCATCTAAGATTGCAAACTAAACATGTGTGCTGTTTACTCGGCCAGAGAGTTCAAATTGGTGGTTAATTATTTATTTTGTTATTTAAATATGAACACATTTTTCTAGGTTCACAGTGTATATGATAATAAAATGTGTACTTTACAGTACATCTTCATATCTTTCTTATTAAATTGTGTACTGTGTAGTTACTGGTATAGTATATTCTACGATCACAGACACATACATAGATAATGTAAATAATTTTTTTTTTCTACATGCATACATACATATGTACCTATTTGAATAAGTGAAGAAAAATATAAACTTATGTAGCAGATATTGTGTACTTATTAGTTGGAAGAAAATGTATTGATAAAATAACAAATAATTGTAGAGGTACATAGAGGTGAATTTGACGACGAATTTTATTTAGAAGGAAAGGTCAGTTATTAATTAGTAAATTCAATTTTCAACAAAATATTAACAATGTGGATAAGTTTTTCAAAATATGCAGGAAATATTGTTGTGGGGCACATTTTTAAATTTTTCAAAAATGAAAAAATCGTTGATATGTATGTATATTGCCATATTCTACATTGTTTTGAGTTTATCGGTTATCAAGTTAAAAAACCATTATCCGTTCATCTTTCATTCGTCCTGCATCCTATCCGTTCGTCCATCCAGTCAAACATAAGTACCATTAATATGTCCATTCGACAAAGTTACTAAAAATAATATATAAATAGACGAGAAGAGTTTCAGAACCTACTATCGATTTCGATTTACATACATACATATTTCATATAAGACGTCTCGGCTTAATTTATTAATCTTTAAATTGAAAGTAACTAAATACTACAAAAGATACTTTTTCTAATTTTGAATACTTCTTAGTAAAGATTTTAGATATTTTTCTACATATTTTTAGAATAACTATTCATTATTACTTAATGTACTTATTTAAAATAATCCACTTCTTATTAAATAACATGATTTATGTATTAGAAGTGTATGTGAATAGTTTAGTTAACCCTTTTACAGACACTAAATATGTTTATATACAGTAGAATCTCGAAAAGCGAACGCTCTAAAACTCGAAATCTCGAAAAGTCGAACACAATTTTATTTATATGAAAATCTCTAAAACTCAAAAACGCCACTCTCTCGAACTCGAACAGTTGCGTTTTCTAAAAAAAATGTTACCAAGTTTAGCATCTTTGTTTTGTTTGATACATACAAGTTTTTTCATTTTACAAGGACCAAATGTTGATTTAATTTATTTATAGTAACATGTGTTGACTTATTCATATTTTTGCTTAAAGTAATACATCTTATATAACTCTCGAAAACTCAAACAGGGGTGGAATTATTCTGTTCGAGTTTGTGAGATTTTACTGTATTCTTCTTTTTATTGATATCTTTTCCGTCATCAATCACTTATGAGTTACAGGATATTCAAGAAACTATTGCTCAATTCCTTTTTACATGTAAATTTTTAAAATTCTGTTTTATGAGTTTTAATTTTATTACCATTAAGGATAAAAAAATTATTTTTTCTGCATCTTATCTTCATTTAAATTTAATACTTAAAAATACGTCTTTCATTCTATTGATTTATAAACACACTACTATTGGGTTCATAATTTTCAATAGTTTTCTATACTATGAGAAAGCAAAAAACTATTTATACAGAGTTTTTTTACATCTTAAAATGACCATTTATTGACTATATTATGAAAAGGGGAAACAAAATCCACCATGCGATTTAAACCACAAAAAGAAAAAAGTGCACAAAATCCAACTAGTGACCTGTTTCACGGTGGATCGATCGATGAAAATGTTGGCACATGGTTATCAAGGGCACCAAACTACCACTAATCCTTACCTAACGCCACCCGACATATATATATAACCATATAGTGTACATATTGTGACTACCACTACCTGTAAATAGCATTATAGTAGGTACATAATATTAAAGAATATATGGAAATAAAATGACGAAAGGGTATATTTTATAATATGTAACTACGAGTCGGTATGTACGTAACATTAGACCAGTATCGTACATTGCGGCTGTGACGCGGCGTCGCGGTACATGAGAATTTTTAAGAGCCAATTAGACAGTTCAATACAATACTTACAGATGTCTTTTATACATATATACAATCATATATATGTAGATATATATACATATATGGTGACTTTGAACTCTATATAATGTACCATAATTTCATAAATTATGAAAATCGTTTTCTATAATGAAAGTATAATTACCGACCAGGTCATAAATAACCTATTATTTAATGGACATTTTTAAAAATATATTCAGACAATAAATATATTTTTAGAATAATTTTAAAAATTTTATGAACAATAATGTACTGAAATATGTAAGGATGTACATTGTACAATTCATTCAATTACAGTGGTCTACCCTACCGATAGACTTTTTTGTTATGGTCATTTAACCGTGTAGGTAGATTAATTGTTTTTTGGATTAATTAAATGGTACTTAAATATAAAAAAAGAACTCCAATACATGGTTATTTTCGTGATAGATAAAAACGGAAATTTTTAGTGGTGTGTTTAAGTTAAAATTAAAAAAAGCAGATAGAACAATTAACGAAAAAGTGACCACTACTAGTCAGCTTAGGAGCGAATGGACTGCGGTTCGATTCCCTCTATACTTATCTCAAAAATTGAACTCGGGCGTTATTACAAAAAAAAAAAAAAAGTTACTCTAAATAGCAACTCATCATATAAATATTAAATTTTAGCTAAAACATTTGTAAGGCTTAGTTTTATGCCATTAAGCAGTTTTAACCGCAGCATGCTTAATTGCTTCATTAATCGGCAAAGAGTTACGTACGATTAATATAATTTGCCTGCATTAACAAATAATTCGAAAAAATGTATATAATTCAGAGTAGGTTAGGTTAGGTTATTGTGGTGGTGCTTATTGCACCTAGCAGAGACCACTTTTTTCGGGTCTATAGCTGTTCCACATTTACTGTCGTTTTATCTCAATTGACATGAGAATCTCTTTTTGTGTGGAATAACTGCAACACTTGATGTGTTTCTTTTTCTGGAAACCTTACAAATGGTCGCCACTCCTTTTTGAGCATTGATATTCTTGAGATAATTGCAACTCTTTATTAGAGTGTTTTTAAGTGCAATCCAACCATTCGGCCTAATTTCATGTTTCACTCCCCAGTCGGTCTTGAACCCGGGACCTCCCGCTTCAAAAGCAACCACTAATTCAACTGAGTCATTTGGTCGGTTTAATTCAGGGCAATATTGTAAATTTTTAATAGTTAATTTGCAAGTCACTTAAAATATTGGCGATACTGTCATTTTTTACGTATACAATTATTATACAACATACCAAAAATGTTAACAAATTTATATATACAAATTTCCTGATTGATAAAGATTAAGATATCACATATCTTATAGAGTATAATGATTACTTATTATACAAGCGATAATACGACACATATAAAGATATACATTTACAAGTATATTAACGAACAGATAACTTATCAATGCAAACCTTCCTGTGTCTTAAGATGAGCACAATATTTTGTTTGACACAAATATTTATATAAAGTTAAATTAAATATTTTCACTTTTTTTTTATAGAAATAATCTACCTAGACGCTACACGTGCCTAAATCTAATAAATTCTTTATCATAATTGAGTCAATTTTGTTATAGGGCCAGAATTATGAGATTTTAAGATTACATCTCTCTGATTTTTTTAATGGTCTATAAAAATGGGTTTTTTTGGAAATTTTTTTAAAAAAATTTTTTATCTAGTTATGTAAGATTTTTGGTTTCTTGAATATTCTTGAAACATGTTAAGCTATCTTCTGTTCTAAGAGACCACAAAAAAAAAAATAAAACAAAAAAAATTTAAATTTTGAAAAAGTAATAGTTTTCTAAATTTTCTAATCCAAATTTTTTGATTTTCCAAAATACACAACGTCTTTATTTACAATAGAATTGAAGTTTTTTTTAATTGTATTTTATGTTCGCCTTAACAGAGTCGTGGAGGTTTTGGAGTAACTAACATTGGAGTAACGCACTGTCAAAATGCTTAGTCTTAGAACATTTTGATGTATGTACGTTGTACGAGTTATAACTCCACTTAATCTCTATAATATTGTCAAATATGGCGTTAGAGTGATAGTTAGAGTTAGGTGATAGAGTATTTTAATGTATACCAACAGCAGAATTATAACTACGCGTATTTACTATTAACTTCTATTGTTTACCACATTGGCGCTGAAGTGAAAACATTAATTTTTTGCCGCCATCCGCTATTCTTAACGGCTAATTTAATTTTAGAATTAACTTAAAATAACATATATTTAGGTATCTAGTTATTTATTTTTTTTTACTTTGTTTAATCCGTACATTACTAGGCACGTACATAAATAACCTAGACTTTAGTCTAGTAAAAATAACGAAAAACACTAGAAATTGATCTAAAATAATTTGTTTAGTTAAACCATAGATTATTTTCTTTTTAATTCTTTTAATTGTTATTCTAATTTTTATACAATTGGGTACTTATATGTAAGTAACGATAACTATTACTATATTATTGATTCCATTTTACCTAATATTTTGATTGACTTTTGTGGTTATTGTTACTAGAGAATATCTATTATTGATTTACATTATGTAACCTACCGATATGTAGATAGGCCTGCCGGGATTCTTTTCCATATCTTATAATTGTTTAATTGTTAAGTCGCACGGTAATAGTTACCAACTAAACATAATCAATAATGCATTAAATAAATCTTATCTGCCATTTTAAGTGATACATAATTAATTAAATGCATTACTAAAGATATCTAACCGATAGCAAATTACTTTATTACGAGTACGTACATATGTAATAGTTATACGTACTTCAAGTATTCGACATAAATGTTTATATACTATAATGTACTTAGAAGTTGTATATGTACGTACTACTTAATAAAAACATGGTGTACAATACAAAATATTATTATTATTATTATTATGTACGCACATGTACATTGTATATACATATACATACATACAAGTACATAGTTAGAATCGAAAATTTTATTATTAATTTTGCAAAATTATTGTCATGTTTTTATGTACATATAATACTAATAATCATATATACATACATAGTACATTAAATGTGTGAAATTTTATGTTTTCTATCAGATGCACTGTCACTTAATTAGTGTGGGGCTTAATGAAATTTCAGCCATACTCTCTTCTCTATGAACATAAAATTGAAGTGTTATGTAAATATTGTTAAATGTCGCATTACAATGGATGTTTAATGGGACTGATTAAGTGAACCACATTAAATTGAATAGTTTTTTTTTTGCTGTATAAACATTTTTATTTTTTTTTTGCACACACCATATATGTACATAGGTTCCTGTAAATAGTAAGTACAATAACTTGTAAATCAACGTTAATCAATAATAGAGGCCTTCGGCAATGGAAGTGCACACTATTTATTGATAGTTTTTTTTTTTTTGATTTGGATGGATGATGACAAATGGCCATAACTTCAATGATAACAACTGTTTGTACATTATATCCTATATACCTATATACTTATATACCTATCTATATAGAGGTTTTTGCAGAAGCCGTCACATATTCAATTAAATAAACATTAACGATAGACAATAAGTAAAAATATGTAATTAAATACTCTACAGGTACATACATAGATCAAAGTTTTATATATAGTAATAATTACCAAAAATTAGTTTATTTAACTATATATGTATTTATGTAAGGTGATTCAATAAAGATGTAAAAACAATTTCAAAGGGATGACATAGTGATCCACTTAAGATGTAAAATCGTTTTAAAGGAGTATCCAATTTTCAACTAATTTCTAGTTAAGTAGGAAATATATAATAGCCACTCTTGAATCAAGAACACTAAAATTTCAAATGACACCACTTATTTTAAGAAAAACTCATTTTACGTATTTTTATTAGACATTTCCCGCCTTAAAGAACTTTAATATAAGCTGTGAGTTAATAATAAATAAATTTTTAACTAGTAAATGGCTGAAAATTGAACAATCCTGTAGAATGATCTTCTATTTAAAAGGGATCACACAGTGTATAATAATTTATTGTATGTAAAATACATATTTTTAACAATCGATAAAATAACAATAAAAGGATTTCATTGTAGTTTATTAACTAAATAATTAACTAAATAGGTAAATTAAACTAATCACTATTTTAAATTAGTGAATTACTAAGATTTCTATATTGACTCTATATGGACTTTTTACTCTTTTTAGACGATTGACAATTTTAACGTAAACTATCGACATTGTAGACTTATAAGTATTAGTATTAAATGAATCCATAATAATTTGACTTATAGATTAGGGTGAGGCGAAAAATTAAGATCAAGAATAAATAATTGTACCATTGCGGAAAAATTGTCTTATGATGAGCCAAAAAAAACCCTATAAATTTGGTTTTGATATTTTAAAATCTTTTTGGGTAAAACGTTGGTGCACGACGTTAGTTAAACTTTTAAACAAAAAATTTATTAGAAAAAGTTATAAAACGTCAAAAAAAATCCATACATCGAAAGAACGAACATTTAAAAAAAAAAACCTAGTAGAATGAATCTAGAACCTAGTAGGAAAAAGTCAAATATCTTGGTAACGGTGCACCCTAGTGCAAAATTTAATTATATCATTTTAATGCAGTTTTTTACGTTCTATAACTTTTTTCTAATAAAGTTTTCCTCTAACAGTTCCACTAACGTCATGAATCATTTCCAATCAACATTTTACCCAAAAACCAGCAAATTGGAAAAATTTAGAGCCTCTTGGGGCGAAGAAAGATCTAAAAATATTAAAACCTAATTTTCAGGGTTTTTTTTTTACTTATCATAAGAGAACTTATGTACAATCCATACAATAACGTCTCAATCTGTTATGTATAGGAGAGGGCATCAAAGCAATTTTTGTCAATATTGTCACGAACTAAATCTATGAGCCCTCGATTGTGTATTTATTATACTATATGAAAATTGTTTGCGGTTATACCAATTTTTTTTGTTTTACCACCAATTAGTCTCAAGAATTTTTAATAAATTTGGTAACACACATCATACTTAACGTAAATATACCTTATACTTATATATTATGTATTTTCGAAGACAATCTTTAAGTAGTAAATGTAATAATGTCTGCTATCGAACCTATTTATGTCTGAATTTGAGTTAATATTGTCTTTAGAATTTTTCGAACAAAATATTGAGGCTATTATTGGATCAAAAGACCATCGAACATGTCTGATTTAAAAATATTTTGAATGAAATTAAGTGTAATAAGGTGAAGGTCGTTCAATTTTGTTTTTCTTTTATAATTTTTTTTATTTTTACTTAAAACTCAATAATTACGCTACAGTACAGTATGTCTCATAGCTTAATAACATCCCTATAGTAAATGTACCGTGTCTATTGTTCGAGCTTTTGTTTTACTATAGATTAATTAACCTAACTATAAATGAAGTTCTATAAGGAACATATCAGTTAAAGTTTAAAGACGGGACTGCAAGTTAAAAATTTCTGTTGGATCCATTTTTTTTTTTATTTTAATGGAAACGTTCGGCCATAATTAGTGAATAGTTTAGTTTGGTGACCTCTCTTATCTATATATTGACATTAACGTTACTAAATTAAAATAATTACCTTTAATTAGTTTACGTCATCGATTGACCCAATTCCCTTTTAGATGTTACAGTACATACATAGATACATGGACATATTAAGGGGGGGACACTTAAATACAATAGATTTAAAAAAAGTTTTCGTTGCTTATTAACTATTTCGGTATTCCTTTTGCTTTTTCCACATATCAAATAAATTATCTAAGTTTTATATAATCCTTATACTAAAAAACTTAACATATTTGAATTTTTTAACAACACATGTATAATATTTGCCATCGTATACTTATATGTATACCTACATGTACATGTACAAGTAGTATGATAATTCATACAAAATGTTTTAATTTTTTTTTTTTTTTTTGCGAAATCTTGACTTAATAATATTAAGATAAACACTTCTTTTAGATAAAGTAATCATTTTGTTTGGTTTTAATTATGTTTGTGTATGTAAAATGAAATGATAAGAAAGAAATTCAATTTATTTGTGCCACAATAAAATATGATATTACATTATGATTCATTGTTATCATCCAGTGTCTACTTAGTACTTATATAGGTCTAAAAATTGTATTTGTTTAAATATTTTATGAAAATTTATTATTTATTCGTTTAAGTAATTCGAAGATAATTGCATAACTATTGTTAAATAGAATATGTATAGACACGTCAATTTTATTTTATTATTTTTCTGACAACTGTTTATTGACATGTAGTGTACAATGTACTCGTACCTACGTATACAAATTCGTATTGTTATTATTGTTATTAATTTTTTTTTTTTTTTACCATAATCACACATATACTTAATATTTACATTAAAAATTTACAGAGCTTACAAATATTTAACTTTATTAAATATTGTGCAAATAATATAATGCAACTATAGTAGATTAAAGATTGGTATAATAACCAAGATGTTGTCTTTAATTGTGTTAAAGGTGTTTTAATGTACCACAACAACAAAAAAAAAGAAGAAAGTCACATACTTATTTTGAAAATTATTTTTAATAAAATTACTGTAGCGATTTTTTTTTCGAAATGAAACATTTCCTATAACTTTGGTGTTAATATTATTGAGAAAGGGGTTGGAAATGGTATCGTTTTCATTGTTATTGCTATTGGTTTCGATACTAAAATATTCGTTGAGCTTACTGCTCACAAAATATTTCTATTCAAAATAAAACAAAACCAAAAAATACGAATAATACCGAAAACTTTAGCATCGTGTACAAATCGTGTATATCGAAACGGTAACATTGAATACGATAGGATTGAAAATCGTAACATCAAATAAGATAATATAATTATAATATCTTCATTTGGGAAGTATGTACTTTACATACATATATGTACAATTGTACATATACTTTATAAGGTGATTTGAGACCTTACCAATAACAATTTATTTACTAACCATAAGGCTATAAGTGAGATTTTACCAAAGGAAGATATTAACAAAGTTAAAACGATTTAATATTGGATCCAAGATCGATACATTTAAATTTCTAGTGATCAAAAATCAGAATATATAAGAAGAAACATAGCCAATCGACTAAAGATCTAATTTAAATCAGAACAATTACAGGTAAAACGTAATCAAATGGTTTGCCCTGACGATCCTGCAAAAACTATCACGAGAATTACCATAGCCACAGAGAATTCGTAACGGACAGGGATTTATAATGTCCCAAAACTCTTGGCAGAACATTTGAATTGCAAAGAGGCAAAAGATTCGGGGCATGTGACCTATTAACAAATGAAACAAAAAAACCCCGATGCAATTCCAACAGACAACGTTTCTCGATCGATCGACCAAAAGATCTTTCGCTATTATTTTCATGGCGTGTATTAAATAGCCGATGTTTTCGATGTTATCGTTTTTAATGCTAAGTTTTATGTTGCCAAAAGGCAACTGTCAACGTTTACTTCACTTAGTAGCTAAAATCGACTTTTTGTTTATCTCCTCCCATATAGCGATAAAGTATTTAGGTCATATTTATTTCATTTTGGTTTTCTTCTTCTTCTTCTTCTTCTTTCAGCACTACCAATCCGGGGTGGGTTTTGACCTCCTTAACAATTTTCTTCCAAGTAGCACGATCTTCCGCCATTTAATGTCAGTTTCTCAGATCCATTGTCCTTACGGCATTTTTTATTTTAACTGGCCATCGTAATTTTGGTCTACCATTTATACCTTGTGTTTTGTGACTTACCATTGAATATTATTGTCTGTGCTCTGTATGGTGACATTCTGATCACGTGATCTGCCCACCTCAACCTTTGGGCTTTGATGAATCGCACTATGTCTTCACCGTTTATAATATCATTGGTTTTATTTTATAAACGTATAAAAGTGTGAAAAGTGAAAAGTGAATGTCAATGTTAGACAACAATAAAACATGAAATATTTCTTTTCTTTTAGTTAATGTGCAGAGTTGACAATAAGTATTTACCAAAGTACCTACACCATATACGGAGTATAGAGTTTGGATTTTTTTTTTCTTCAATATGTACATATTTAGGTACTTATGTACATGTTTAGATATCTATATAGATATATTACATTAATATCATTTTACCTATCTATATCTATTGATTTAGTTCTATATGGTTTGCATGACTAGAAACTGACTGACACTACAAAATGTCTTGTATCTATTTGTCCTGATGGGTTTCGTGTACATATCACATCTATATTATATATGTTTATATATTAAAAATATTTTATTAAATCGATTCAAAACCTAGATAGATATGAGAATTTGATATTCGGCATAGCAATTTGGTTTGTAATTTATGTCAATGTATATAGGTACGGTATTATACAGAAACCTCTACTATAAATCGAATAAATTAGATATTTTATTCAATATAACAACAAATTATAAGTACTTTTATGTATACTCAAGTACAAATAGATGGAGATGAATAATTACTGTACATTATACTTATGTATATTATAGATATACTTACAATCTATATATGGAAAGCTTTATGCGACTTGAAAAATGAGAAAAAAAAGTTTACAAAAAAAAACACTTGTTAGGATTATTATCATTAAACTGATCAACAGTGTATATATGTACATAGAGAAAAATCAAAATAATTACTATAACAACAACAACAACGACGACGACGACGAAAATCATATTCAAATCTTGTGGAAAATGTGTATACGTCGCGCGCCACCCGCCTCGATATATGTAAATTTCTTCTTTTTGCTGCTGGTATAGAAAATTTGCAACTCTATTATAACCTTGGCCCTCGTTTACATTTAAGCTGCCGTTATTGTTTTTCTATTATAATTTCGTTCGTTAACTTGTAAATTGCATGATTTTCCAGCATAAATATAATGGATATAGATTTTTTTTTTCATTCTGTTAACATAAAGCACCGTTTTTTCGGTTATAGCAGGTAATTGGAATTATAATTTATGTTTTGACTTTTGCCTTCTTTTCTTTACACACACAAATACAGAAAGAAAAATTTGATTTTTTTTCTTTTTACAAAAAAAAAACATTTATTCCACAATTTATTTTAGCGTTTTTTTGAATTATTACATAAAAAATAGGAATTTATTGGATTTTTCTCGAGGTTTTCCCATAATTAAATGCGACGATTTTCCGATGTGATAAAAATTAAATTGTTCGTAAAATAAAGCCTAAAGAAAATTATTTTAAAATATAAAAATTTATTTCTAAAATGTGGAATGGTAATTTTACCTCTACTACCAGTTGAAAATCACTGATAACCAAAAATTACATGTAGAAAATTGGTCACACCTTATTTGTTAATTATTTTTCATTATTTACCATACGTGCATTTATTGAAAGAAACCTAAAACCGAACTTATTTTTGTATAGGTATCAGTTCAACTTTGAACGTAACCGAATTTATTAAAGCTTTAGTTTAGGTACTTAACACTAAACGTACCGTACATTTTGAACATATACCCATTTTTACCAAAAGCGGTAAAAAAACCGCTCACGGTAGATTACTGTTGAGTACATAGGATCATATCAGCAAAAACAAAAGAAGAAGAGAGATAGATGTTGAAAAATTAAATAACCAATTATATTATAGGGAAAAGTCGTAAAGTAACTTGAAGAAAAGCGGTCATTAGGGTTAATGTATGTTGATTCAAAAATCTCTCATTTTTTAACTATGAAGAAAATATTTTATGAAATGCTCCAATATGGTTCGAGAAATCTATGTACATAGGTTTCGAATCTTCTTTATAAGTATAAAAAAAAATATTGAAAACTTTGATCTAAAATGTTTTCTAATACGACAGTATATCACCTTCATCATACCCTTTATCTAATAAAAGGCCAAAGGACAACAAATATAATATTCCCAAATTCAAATATGTGTTATATATAATATTTTATTATCCTTTATTATCCAAAATACCCCACATACACACAAACAGATAGATATTATCGAATATTAACATCACAATATTTTTTTCTGACAACATATCCTCAAACCGCCAATTCTATTCAAAGGGTATTGTACAATTGTACATATACAATATACATATCTATATATTTATATATATATATATTTTAAATACCAACATAATCCAACATATTTTTTTTTCCTTTATTTATAGGATAAACCAAAAGAAAACAAGGATTATATACGTCCCCCAACATTTTGTTGTTGTTTTGTTTTGTCCATCAACAAGTGGTGTCCACTAGCGCCATCTATTGTAAACCGAGAACAAAAACCAGAGACGGTAGTTTTTATGGTTTTCTATGAGGATATTGTAACGTTGAGGAAATTGAACAGCCTCGCATTGGTGTGAAAACGGCACTGTGGTGTTAAAAACGTCTCGTTTTAAAAAAAATAACAATAAAAGGGCTAGACATCCCTTTTTGAATACTGAGAGATTTTTTTTCGATCCAACGTTACTCATAAAAAACTGTCAAGATTGCGGCCATGGGTAGAAAGAAAATTCAAATTTCCCGGATTACGGATGAACGGAATAGACAGGTAATATTCTTTATACTTTTAAAATTGATATACATAAATATATCTTCAAGGTTTTTTGTCAACTACACGTTTTCATATTTAAATTTTAAAATAATAAACATTTTCCTATATATTTAGGTATATTAAGAGATTTACATAATTGAGTATCCTCTTAATTCATAATAGACATTACAAAATCTTTCTTGTGATTCGCACCGAACTGCCCAGTCACACACATTTTTTGTTTTTTTTTTAGATATTCATATTTATAAATTGCCCTTTTAAGTATTTAAAGATAATTGTAACAGTAGTGTATAGTTATTTTTAACATACACCTTTGATAAATCAATTTATCCTGTTTCATTTTCCATTATTCCTACGTTTATCTGATATGGAATTTTTGATGTACCTTCAGTGCGACATGAATTTCTGATTTTTTTTTTTTTTTTTTTTTTTAGTTTTCAAATCGACGGATATACCTTCAGCTCAAATTACCCCAACTCAAAGTTGAAACTGGCAGGCTGACCTTCTGAATGTCCTTAGCGAGTGGTTAAAAAAGTGACTAACAGAATTATTCGAAATTATTTGATCCATGTCCCGAGAATTACTCTACCGATTACCGCCTCATTCCTTAATTCATAATATCTTGAAGCGGCCCATTATTTTCCTAATTGCTATCATAAAATTATTGTTGTTATTCGAATTGACGATTTAAAAAGAAATCCAATTTATCCTTACAAAGATGTTATGTAACAACAACAAAAATTACTTTTGCAATTACATAAGTAATTTTCTCTAGAATTTTGGTGCAAAACGATTTCTGTCTTTGGTTCTATTATATATGGAAAAAAAAGAAAAAAAAAAAATTAGGCTTCAGAGCTATTTGACCAACTAGATCGTCAACAAAATTTACGACATAGTCACAGAAAATTACACTAATAACGAACCGGAAATTTCATTCCACATAATGAACTATTCTGCTTCCATGGACAAGCCAAAACCAAGACAATGTAAATTCATATTTCTTTTTCCCCAGCAAGTTGCTGACAAAAACCCTAAACGGAAAAGCAAAAAAAAAAAAAAAAATAAAATAAAACTCAAAATCGATTTTCTTACATGCGGTTTTTCCGTATTTTTTTTTCTTTCAATTTCAGGTGACCTTCAACAAACGTAAATTTGGTGTAATGAAGAAAGCCTATGAATTATCTGTACTATGTGATTGTGAAATTGCTCTGATAATATTTTCTAGTAGCAATAAATTGTATCAGTATGCCAGCACCGATATGGATAAAGTTCTATTGAAGTACACAGAATATAATGAGCCACACGAGAGTCTTACAAACAAAAACATAATAGAGGTACATTATGTTGAGCGGCAATGTGCTGGTTTTATATAAAAAATTTGCAAGGCAATACTCCGAAACCGAAATTAATAAAATAAAAATTTAAATTAATTATATTTAATAATAATTATTAATAATAAATTAATAAAATTAACCATAATAATCAGGCAATCTTATCTACACTAACAATCTAATCAATATTTTTTTTGTTTGTTTGATTTAAAAGTTTTTTTTCTTTTTTTTTTTTATTGCACTAATTTAAAACAAAAAGACACAGAAGTTTTTTCATATAGAAAATTTATAGCATTTAAGACATTATCTTTAATTGTTAGTGTTTTTGGTCAAGATACTGGCCTTCTTTTGGGCGCGTCTTTGGCTTGAACAATGAACATGCCTTTTTTGAATAGCTATAATGATAATAGATAATATTTGTTGCTGGTAAAGCTGACAATCGGAAAATTCCGGGTAAATTACTCAGTATGTACTTAAGTTTTTCGTATTTAATCCATTAACGACTGATTCCCGATTTCTTCGTCCAATTTTGACAAAACTTCTTCGAAACTTATTTAGAGTATTTATATTGACATAGTATTTTTTTAGGCTAAATACACAGCCACTGATATGACATCTATTCCTCCATGTTACAACTAATAACATGACATGACATAAAATCCCGGATTTTTACTATTTTTAGAACCCTCTGACAGCGAATTGGGTATTTTGTCATGAAATCTGTACCTGTAGCCCAGGTGAGAGGGTTCAACCCAGGTGAGAGGGTTCAACCCAGGTGAATATATTTTTGTCAGATAGAAGACACCTATGGTTTTCCGATTTTCCAGTCCCTCAATTTTCAAAAGCCATTTCTGTGTAATTTTTCAGATTTTGTAAACTTCCTGAACTTTGACCCGCTAGCTACTCCCCCAAGGCATGATACTATATGACACCCAAATTATTTTTGAGTAGTCCTATCCATCATCTACCTGTCCATGAAAACCAATTCGCAATACCTCTTACGTCTCACCTTGCTCTAGCTAGATTCTTTCTAAGATTGCTCTATTTTCGGGTATTATTCTATCCAATAGCCCTTAATGGTTAAAATATTTGAGAAGAAAGAATTTCATTTATCACAGGCGCACATTGCAAATTCAAAACTACACATAGAGTAAAATTTCCAATATTTTTTGCTTTTGGATTTCCAAGAAAATCTTCATTTTATTGTTAACTTACTGTAATCGGGAGATTTTAAATAAGAACAAAATGAGAAAACACTTGACGAAGTAATTTTCAATTCAAAGTAAATAAAAAAAAATAATTTTTATACTTAACGATAGGAATTTCCTTCGATTATTAATTATATTAATTTGTGAGTCATCAAAAATTCCTTAACTATTTTACTTTGATTAATTATAAACATGTGTTTAGTACCTTATATCGCCCTATTTATTAGCTAACTCTTTATTTAATTAGTCTCCCATAGGTAATTTTTTATTAAGGACTTTGTATGGAAAAAGAGATAGAGAGAGAGAGAGAGAGAGAGAGTGTGTGTTTAAGGATGGATATTAAGAAATACTATTTTAAGGTATTTTTCTAATTTTAAAAAATTTAGTTTTTATATGAAAACTTTTTTATTGTACATGTCCTATAGTTACACTTTCAGTATACATACATATGTACATTGAAATGTATTCTAATTAATTATGCAAAGATATAATTGTACAATGTACATTTCAATCAATGTCACTTGATAAAATCGAGAAAATTATTTTTCAATGTAAATTATGTAATGACCATTTTACTTAAAATAATAACATTAATCGATGTTTTTGTTAAATGTGTTGTGAAGAGATTAAAAATACGAAATATAAAATCAAAACGATCTACTGGGCCCCTTCAATTAAATTTCGATCCGCCTATAAGATTGGCATTGTTTAAACACAATTTGGTCGAGTTTAAATGATTCTGGTTATGACATTTCCATTTTTAAGGGGCTTTCTCATTTGACGGAATAAAAATTTCTTGATTTTCAATGATTTTTTTTTTCAGCTTTATTTTGACACTATTAAAATATAAAAAAAACATTTTTTTTGTATTAATTTTTTTTTAGGCTTTACGGAAATGAAAAAAGTGATCAAAAAACGACTGCGTACATGATTTCGTCCAAACGGTTCATCCGAAAATAAATAAAATAAATGTGATTATTAATTTGTAGGAAATTCTCTATCGCATTATCTAGAATAATTCATTTTGACCCAAAAATAACAAAATGGCGGAACTTTTTTAAAAAAAATCAGAAGGCTCTTTTTCTCTCGTATCGTAGCGTATCGTATATTACGATACAAAATTCCGATAACGTAAAGAATTTTCGGACTCGCAGCACAATAGGGTTCCTGTCTTTCAATAAAATTGCTAGGCTATTCTATAGCGGTGGCATTATTTCCATAATTAATTAATTAAACAGTTATTGATACAAAGGAATGGATTATGAAATTGTGACTCTTAAATTTTCGCTCAGCTTATAGATTTAGTAAGAAATTTAATTTTGAAGTAAAATAAAAAAAATAAAAAAACTCGACGTTAATGAAATGTCTTAATATTCTTAATTTTCTAATTGAAGCAGCGGTTATGCCATAATAATGTTGTAATAATAATTCGAGTACCGAAACAAAAAAACAAAAAGACTGTTTTATTGTGGTTAATTCCGATAGCTTGCAAATTGCCTATTATATGTACACCTCACATTGTTGCTTCTAAGTATTTTACCGTTATACTCACTTAGTTTATAAGATTTAGATTAAGTCTTAGTTCCTAACTATAACAAAAACATTTTGAAAGACATAAAAAAATGTCTGCTTACCTATTACAATATTAACGTAAAAAAAAAATTTTGGATTTTGAAATTCCAAAAAAAAAAAAAACCAGAAATGTAAAAAAAAAATTATTTTGAATTTTATTACGGAGCAACCCCTTAGTATTAAGTAAACTGTACCAATACAATGTGAACTCCGTCCACTGACACTTACAGGCACTTACAAAGAAGGAGAATAAAAATGGCGTTATGTCTCCTGAATCACCTGAACAAGATTCAGAATATACACTGACGCCACGTACTGAAGCCAAATATAGTAAAATTGATGAAGATTTTCAAATTATGATGCAACGGAATCAGCAGCTGGCTGCTGGACAACGGGTTAGCATGTCAGGCGGAAATTATACACTACCGGTAACGGTACCAATACCTGGAGGTTATGGTGATTCAGGTATGCTTACAGCTAGTCCACAAATGGCACATACAAATATTAGTCCAAGACCATCTAGTTCAGAAACAGATTCGGGTAAGAATTTGATTTGTTTAGAATGATTTTTTTTTTATTTTTATAAATGTTGCGTCTTCTCATAACATTATGTTACACGACATTTTACATCTTATTTATGTATATTATAATGCAAATTTAGATTTCATCTGATCTATATACGATAATATTCCTTGACCTAAAAATATTCATCATTTTGTTATGCTAAAATTTGTCCCATTGATCGGTATAATGCTTTTGTGTTCAGTGTTTTGGTGGTCCGGGTGTTTTGTACTAAAAAATGTGTTTTAATCAAAATTTTAATATTTAAAATTAACGTTAATTAATTATTATCATTAAAGAACTGCACCAAGTTTCCTAAATTCAACATCAGCACAACATCCAAAATTTGCATGGCAATAAAAAAATTATGTTTAGTCTAATATTTTTTTAGTTTAACCTTAAGTAGTTTCCTTTTAAGGATATTTTATAAATCTCCTTGATTTTTCTACGAAACAAAAAAAATCACATCAAAAGGGAATGATGTTCGTGGTGTTCGCTGGTCGATTCAGTTTTACTTCCATTTGTACATATTTCATAGAAATTCTATCCACTTTAAATAGTTTAAAAAGCTACACAGAAAAATTACATGGTAAAAATTACCATAAATCTAGTACATTTCTGAAATAAGATTTACGAGCACCTACATTGAATCGTTCTAGTTACAAATATTTGTTTGAAGTTCGGTTTTTACTTAAAATGGAAAAAAAATAATCTTCATCACCTTTTTTTTAGGACTCTAGTCCCGTTATTTTGATGCCTATGGCATATTTGACGTCTTTTCCTGTGATATGGAACTCCAACATTGTTTTCATCTCTTCGGTAGTCTTCCAAAGGTGGACGTCGACCAATTAATTTTTTTTTCAGTAATAATTCTTGCCATTCTATCATTGCTCATTCTTTCAATATGATCTCTCCATTCGCGTCTTCTATTTCAGTCCAAACGAACAACGTCATCTATAGTACAAATTTCTCTTATATCAGCATTTCTAACATGATTTTTAAGTGTTTTGGCCAGCGATCTGTTTTAATGGTACGCATTTTTGTGGATCTTAGTTTATATTTTGCACTTAAAGTATCTGCTCTACATTTTATTCTATAGCATAAGCTTAAAAAATTATAATACTTTAAAAATCACATACAGTTTATGTAATGCAACGTTCCGAGATAGCAAATTCAGGGATGAATGTATAGCAAATGTTGTTTCTGGTATTATTTTGAATAAAATTGAAAATTTATTGAAAAATTCGCCTTTCTCAAAGGATGTCTATAAGGGAGAAAAACTCTATTCTTATTCCCTTACTGGTTCACTCATTGGTCCTGAATCGTCTAACGTATATAAATTATCTGGTTCAATTTGACTGTTGAGAGTCAAAACACTTCTATTTAAGAAGAATAATGAAAGAATTATTAGTAATTTCAATTCTAACAAGTCTATTCTTTAAAAGATACTAGATTATAGACCTAATTTATATTTTTGGGTGGATGCATTTTATGGACCTTATTTTTGTCTGCATACACCTGAACACATTCGAATTATTCAACAGTTCCTAAAAGGGGAACATTTGATTTATAACTTTTGATTTGGAAGCCTAAAAAAAATACTATAAACTAATTAGTCACGCTTAAAAACACATATTTGACCTGTCAACCAACTAATTAACACAACAAAATTAAAATTTTATTTTTGCATGTCTTAAATATCACCTAATTTATTTATATTTTATTTACCTCTAAATTGATGTACATACACATATTGATTTGATAATAATTTCAAAGGCGCCAATATTTTTAAGTAATTTCGTCATCTTTGCCATATTTTCATTGTTTGTTCAATATTGATTAACGTTTATTCACAATACATTTTATAGTTTATCCATCTGGTTCAATACTGGAAATATCAAATGGTTATCCTCATTCGGCGTCTCCATTAGGCGGAACTCCAAGTCCAGGACCAAGTCCTAGTATAGGTGGGCATCATCATAAATGTAAGCATGCCTACTAATCAATACTAAATATTGTGCAATTTGACTAAGCAAACAAAAAGTAAATCTAACAACAACAACAACAAAAAAATAAAAAACAACAACAATTGATAAAAATGTTAAAATTTCTTTATTATAATTAAGAAAATAAATTTTCCCATTAATAGCATCACATCACATAAGCCACAAACAACATTCACCGGGAGGACAAAATAACCGAAATTCAAATTTAAGGGTGGTAATACCAACACCTATGTCATCGACAATGTCTACCAATGATGATATTAACTATAGCGAGGTGACTTATTTTGTTGTTATTTAGTGTAGTGTAGTAGAATAGAAATCTATTTATTATGTAAAATGTACAGCATCGGCAGCAATCGTCATTAAATACACCGGTCGTGGCACTTCAAACACCGGGCATACCAGGTCTGTCAGGTTACCCATCACTCGGTTCATTTGGAGCACAAGACTTTTCAATGAGTTCATCAGATGTTATGAGCTTATCATCATGGAACCAACAAAATCTTAGTACTGTTCATCATACTAGGTAGTATGTTTTCCTAAAAACAAATTCGACTGAGCATTAGTTTAAATGTAGCATTTATCATATAGTGGTCTGCCACATTTAGCCGTATCAAATAGTACACCTCCGCCTTCAACATCACCATTAAATATAAAAGTGAAATCGGAACCGGTTTCACCACCCCGCGAACATCACTCGAGCATAATGGGACATAGTCATTGTCCGCCAGGACTTACAACAACGATGAATAATGTATCGTCAAATATAAGTGTTCTAAATCATCCGCAGACACATTTAGTAATGAGTACGCGGCCAAGTTCGACGGGGCATTTAACGCCAACGCCCGGTAAGTTTTTTTTTTCAATTACTTTCGATAACCTTAACAAATTTATCTAACGGCCTGTTTATTTCACAGACTGTTTATCTCACGAGCAATTTGTTTTACTGTTAATTTAAGTCTAAGATAATTTATCTCATCGACAATTTGTTTCACTTGATAATTGATTTCGAAAACGGTTTATCTCACAGACAATTTATCCCAAAAACAATTCTTCTCACAGTATTTCGCTGTCAATTTTTTCCACTGACCATTGATCAGTTGTTAGTTTATCTTACATTGCTAATATCACAAATAATTTATCTTTCGTACAGTTTATAGCTTGTTTTGCTGACAATTTATCTCTGAATTTGTCTCAAGGGCGAGAACGTATTAATTTATTAACTGCTTTTTGGTTTTATTTGCTCGATGTAAAAATTTCGTAGTTTTTACTACCATCTTTTTTGTTGTCAGACTAAACCAATTACACAAGAATCTACATTTTGTAAAGCTATCACAAATTAAACACCCTCTTTCTCTCTCTCTCTCTCTCTCTCTCTCTCTCTCTCCCTCAACAATTTATATATAATTACTATAATTTATAGTCTGAAAGACAAATGTGTTGTTGCGATAAATTTATCTAGAAGTAAATTGTTCGTGGTATATGAAAATTCTAGATAATTTGAGTAAACCTAATAAATTGAGTTTTCTATACTTAGTCTAGTTGATTTTACAGCTGATAAAATGGCTATAAAAACAATGGGTGTCATCGAAATCAAAAAATTTAATCAATTTTGTATTTTACTAGTCTTTTTTTAGTTCAATTATTTACACAGTACAATAACAAAAGAAAAACAAAAATTAAAATCTATTTATTTATCATACGAGTATTAAAATAATAAATTCTCCACAGGAACTGTAACACCCACCAATGTACCTTCACCTGGCGGTGATATGCATCGACATAGTTCACTGCAAGACTACGATCATTCACCAAATAATTCACATAAACGACCAAGGATATCGGACGGATGGTCCACATAGCCCAACTATTTTAACTATCAAAATTATGTAAATTATCGTATCAACAAAAATACTAACAACCCAAACAGCAGTAACAGTGTTATCGTTTTAAAATAATACGAAATTTCGTAGTGGAGAGTATAAATACATTTGTTTTGAGCCGATTAAAAAAAAAAAAAAAGAAAGGAAAAGAGAAAAAAAAACAAAAAAAAACTTTTAAAAAGTAGAACGCTGATGCCATGGATCTTAACAAACAAATACAAACACAAAAAAAAAACTTAAGAACAATAATCCTAACAAAAGAAATTTCTAAAGTGTCATATCCAAATAAAACCGAGAAAAGTTTAAAAAAAAAAGTTATAAGTAAAATATTTGTATATTTCATGTTATAAAAAAATATCAAATAATTTATCTGCATATATATATTTAAGAAAATTGATATTAAATACTTTTGGTATCATATACAATACATATACATATATGTATATATATATATATATATTTAAATAAAAAAAAAAAAGTGAAAACAATTTACACAATTTAGTGCAATAATTGTAGCAATTAATTCTGTGGAAGTGCAAAATGGAAAATTTGTTGCATTTGCAAATGAATCGTAAAAATATCGTACTATGTGCTAGTCAACAGAGACGATGATGATGTTTTATATATAAAAAAAAAAGGAAGAAAAGTTCAATATCACTATAAATGCAAAAATTTTTTTTGATTAAAATAAATAAAAAAATAATGAAATTATAAGAAACAAAAATTCTGTTAATTAACAGTAAAAACCGTTTTTTTTTTTGGGAAAAAGAAAAAAAAAATAATTATAAATATATTGCACGATAAACAAATTTTTAGAGAACAAAAAAATAAAAAAAATTATAATTACATATATACATTTAATAAAAATAAATAGAAAAAAGGAATGATCCTTTAAAAATATTTTGTAAAATAAATATTAAAAAAAAAAAAAACAACAAAGTGCCATTGAATGGTTTTTTTTCTATAGATAAAATGAAACAAATTGCCATTTTAAAAACTAATTAATTATTGAATTTGAATTTATAGTGCACATAGTTTTTTATGTGCAAAACAGATTTATGAAATATTTCATCTCATTAAATGAAATGAATTTAAAATAACAAAAATGACAAAAATGTAATGTCGAAAAAATTATTGTTTAGATGTTAAATAGAGACATGAAATTTTGTATAATCAGTAAAATTTAAGAACGAAATGAAATTTCAGATTTTTATGTTTATTTTTTATCTTATTTTTTTTAATTAAGTAATAAAATTAAATATGTTTTTTTTTTAAATATAATTTAAAATTTATTAATACAAACAATTCAAGTGTTAAGTGAGATCAGAGTCTGTTCAATTAATTTGAAAATTCTTCACTGTAAATCAATTGTGAAATTTTGTTGTCATCGAATTTTAAGAATCAGAAACTCGTAACCAAACCGTAACCAAAAATTCACCCATGGGATAGATTTTTTCTGAGACTGTATAATGTACGGCCATACTAAATGCCATGGCAAAAGTGACATTTTAAATGTCCTTATTTTTCACTGTGCATCACTCTGAATACGGGTGTACCTGGTTTTTGATCGAATTTAGTATGAAAACAACTGGAGAAAAACTTAGCAAAATCGACAAATGAGTGGAATTTAAGATCTTAAGAGAGCTTTAAGATCTTTTTCTCGAAATGCATAACTTCCGTCTGGTTTTTGGAGTGCATCGTACAAAGTTTGGTCATATATTATGGAGGAGAGAATAATGAACATAACAAAAATTCTAGACAATAAACAAATAAAGATTTTTCTAATCGACAAATTATTTCCATATTGAGAACGCAATCGATTTTATGTGATTTCATGTATTTTTGTAAAATAAATTCTAATATGTTTAAACTGTCCCGTAATCCTTACGTGGAAAGAAAATCCGATAATTACTTCTCAACATTAATACTGAATTTCCAAATTTTTAAATTTTGCCATGTCAGCAATATCAGCAACAAAACGGAAAAAAAACAATTCCAAAAAATAAAAAAAAAAATATGGTCATAGGGGTGGTCTTCGATTGTGATTGGTATTAAATTCAGACTAATTTTTCCGTGTGAAAAGGAATTTAGATCAACAAGAAATATAAGAAAAAAAACCTTTATTCCACTATTTTTTTTTTTTTTTGACCCATCATATGCCGTCACCCGTCACCCAGTAGTATAAACGAAAGTAAAGAAGGTAAGTGAAAAGATACACAAAACACTCGAACGACGTAGACATAGTAAATAAATATTTACAACTATAATTCGTGCATTTATTTTTGTTTCCTTAAAGTTTAAAAAATAAATTTATATACTCTCACGTTGCTAGTCATTAAATATATTTACATACATAAATGTACAAGAAACAAAAACAAAAATGTCTCTATTGCACATATCTCTACATATATAAATAATTATAATATAGTTGTATGTATGTATATTGTTTAACTTTATTTAAGACACAAACCAAAAATAAAGGAGCTCACAAAAATGTGTCTTTGATAATGTGTCCAATAATAAAGATTACCAAAATACTACTCATTTCAAACAAGAATGGTTTCGACATCCATTTTATATCACAAAAAAAAAAACAAAGTAAAAATAAAACAAATAAATCAATATTTTGTAAATAATTAAAGAAAAACTGTATGAAAAATAATTACAGTTAACAACAACAACAAAATGTGTGAACTCGAATCTTAAGAAGTTTTTTTATTTAGTTTTTCTTTTTCTTTAAAAATTTGCTATTCAACAATATTTTTTATGAACTAAATGTAACATAAATAATATCAACTTCCGCCCTTAGCCAAAGTGTATTTTTAGATAAGAAAATTAGATTTGTTCAAAACAAATAATAATAAAAAAAAAAAAAATTAAATAAAAGAAAAAGAAAAGATAACAATGCATAATTCAAAGCTCTAGAAATTCCGAGCCGAAATAAAATTTATATTTACAAAAAAAAAAAAAATCTATATATTTATCTCTATATTATTAAAAAAAAAATTAAAAAATTATTATTTGGCATAGGTTAATTGTGTTTGATTATGATTTTTTATTTAAATTTAAATTTTCAAGCACTTAACCTATAAATATTTAAAGAAATTTTTTTTTTTACAACAATAGCCAAATATATTGTGCAATGTACTTATTAATTGATCCTTTTTTTTTTGCATTCAGATTCTATTAAATAATATAGCAGTGTTTTTTTTTATTATTAAAATATTGAAATGATACATTTAGTGTGGGAGTTATATTGAAATTTTGAATATGTACAAAAATGTGTGTTGGCATTTTCTATATAATCAGTCAAACACAGACTCGAGCCACTGTATAGATGGGCGCTAAGGAATTACCCAATTATTATGTAATTAATAATTTTTTCCAATCCTTATTTCTCATGACTTTCAATAAATTTCTCTGTAAAAATGGAATAATTGATTCTGATGGTCAAGCTACAAATAGCGTTGCCGTCCGTTAAAATTAATAATAATTGGATCCACTCTAGTATTTTGCACTGGAACGCCTTTCTTTTTTTTGTATATTTATAAATACGCTTAATTTATGTTGAATGTTGCAGCTAAAGCCCCCTTTACTTGATGACAGTACTTAATTTACATTCTACTGCCTTTTTAACTAATGTCATTATGTAATGATTTCCGTCTGACAACTGAGGCTCTTACTAATTTAATATTGGTGGTTGGCACTCCTCTCATGTATAGTAAATGATTTTGGCATTTTCCATAGAAACCATCGTCATACCAAGAAGAATTTCGAACGAGGCTTGTTTTTCTTAAATATGTACGACAGAAATTGTATATAATTTCTGAAATCTATAAATCTATAAATCACAATATTGCTGATCGTATCCAAAGACTTGTATCTACAATAGATCTTTTAGGTCTCAGTGGTGAAGGGTCAATAGCCCTACAGCCCCCCCAACCTAACTAAATGGCAATATATCCAATTAACAATTGATCGATTGTAAGAAGAGTTAAAGTACCTAGATTCCTAGATGTTCAAATTATATGTTTTAGCATTTTTGTTTTCCGAAGGCAAAACCGATATATACACCGGAACATCTTGCCAGAGTAGTGGTCATTTGTTTATAAATATTTAACTCTAAATCAGTTTCTTTAATATTAAAATACAGTAAAACCGAACACATTTGTACATTATGTAGATAATAATGATCATATCAATTTCAATTAAACTCTTTACTAAAGTATTTTTCTTTTATTTTTGTTTTTAAATTAATTGGAAAATTACAAAAATGACAACAAAGGTTTTTCTTTTCTGGTTCATTAAAGATTTCTTACTGCTGAAATTACAAATAAAAATAATTAAAAAAAAAAATGTGCCATTTATAAATATAATTTAATCTCATTTTTTTTTCTCTACCGATTGAATACAAATAATGCGGTTTTATGTCATATCAGAATATTTTATTAATAAATTGCTTTACTTACATAGATTTTTCAGAACAGACTCTTTTATCTTTCTTGCAGCATGTAACGCATGCGCAAAAGTGGCTATGATTGTTCGGTCGAGTTGATAATTGGATATTGTATAAATATCTGAACCCGAACTGATTAAAAGTCTTTTAAGTGATATAAACTTGATTTCATTCTTATATTCTATAGTAGAGAGTGAGAGAGCCCGTATCCAATGTAACTTATATCCTTTAAATGGAGTCCTAGCATATTAATTACGTAAAAACGAAAGAGAGAGAGAGAGCGTTTTGCCTTTTCGACTTTGAACCGAAATATGGCCGACTATACGTTACGTATCAACAATTACGAAAGAAGAAACGTCAAGACGTCAGGGAGGAATCGAATAACTTCCAAATTAAATTCGGATTTAAAGAATGTTTAATATCAATATTTAAAATTTCGACTTATATTTAACATAATTATGCAAAAATAATAATTCGAAAGCGATGCTAAAGTTTTTACATTAAATGATTTGGAAACGTTTTCATATTCGTTACGTAATTGATGCTACTGCTTTATCATTTGCAACAACAAAAAAGTGCAAGCGTTATCGACAATTATGTGATCGTTCGTAAAAATTTCTTATTACATGGTTTTTAATTCGTGCGTGATCCAACATTTACTCGATCCACCACACAGATTGTTTCAAGATAATTTTTCATTACCTGAAGTTCTAAAAAATAAATTAACTAAATTGTAAAATATTCCTATACAAATACCGCATTTTTTTAATAACGGAAATTACTTATCGGTGATCTTGTCATTATCATTAATTTTTATTATTTTTTTTTATGTATTTTTAATTTAATGATCATCAATTAAACGAGAAGTGTAATTTTTATTTGAATTAATTTAGAATAAAAAGAAAAAGAAAAAAAATTATTAGAAAGCGAAAATAGAAAAAGCAAAATATTTTTAATTATTTTTAGATAGAACCTATATACATAATTATTAATTATAAAAATTAAATACAAATAAAAAGAAAAAAAAACAGAATTTTAAACAAATTGTAATCCTTTAGTACAGTGGTCTTCAAACTTTGGCATCCCGCGCAATCCTTTTTCGTAATAAAATTATCTACGGAACCGTATGTTGAAGATTTTATTTTATTTTATTATTTTGAAGCCAGTTTTAAGCCAATTCTGCTACCTATTTCATGATTTATTTCTTAGGAATGTAATTTAAAATATGTTTTTCTTATAAAAATTTAGTAAAATAAACATTTTTTCGTGGAAACCCACCCCCCCTCCAGACATCTCGCGGAACACAGTTTCAAGACCACTGCTTTAGTATATGAATTAATATACAAATTATATTATTATTAATATTATTATTATACATATAAATATTATTGTACAGTTTACACATTATGATTTATTAATTAAGAAAGGAAAGAAAATAAAAAAAAAAAAAAATCTAAAAATTAAACGTTAATGATATTATAGCTCATAATAGTCACACTGTATGAAAAAAAAAACGTAGACAAATTTTAGAGAATAACCAAAAGAATGAAGAAAAAAACATATAATACAAATTCAAGTAAAACAAAAAAAATATATATATAGTATAAAAAGTTAAAAAAAAAAAATATGCAACCATTAGATATATACACACACAAACACACACATACAATATATTACAACAGCAAAATGAGAAAAGAAGAAATTAATTTATTTGGCAGATATTATTAATTATTATATTATGATGGTGGAATATAAGGCCAACAATTTTGATATTGTCTTATGGTTAAACAAAAAAAAAAAATTTCCCATAATATTCTATCTTAAATAATAGTGCCTATTTGCCTTTGAACTATGATTGGATTAAAACTAAAAAAAAAAAAAATATTGATAAGAAACCAAATAGAAATTAAATCTTATGAAAAAAAAAAACAAAAAAACAAAACAAATTTCTAGACAAAATGTTTAAAATTGAATATTTCAAAAACATTTAAGTTTAGTAAATAATAATATTCATTAAAAACCAACATTTTTGTTTCTTTTCATTTTTGAACAAAATTACAAAATTTTAAAGAAAAAAGGTTGGAAGAAAACAGAGCACGCATATTGATCATAAAAACATAAATATTTTATTATCAAAAAAAAATTAAAAATAAAAATAAAAATATATTCCCAAAAATCCATTACAAATATAATTTATATAAAATCACATTTGAATTAAAATAATAGAAAAGAGGTTATACATAATTGGAATCCATGTAAATATTTTATTTTTGACACTAATTTTAAAATTAACAAAACAATTATTTGGGCAATGTTGCGAACTTACCACGCACTGACCGTTTTTTTTTTTAATTTATATTGCGTCCACAATACAACAACAAATATTTATTGATGCTCATACAGTTTCATATATGGATGAATCCAATTCTCCAAACTATAGAAACCAGAATTTCGTTTCACGTCTATTTATCTGTAATCCAGCAAAGTAATCAATAAAAGATCCGTACTCTGTATACGATCGGCATGTATATATGGCACTTTCTGAAATGATCTCAACAATAATTTACTAAAAATCTCTTCTCAGTCATTACAGGTTGTTATTTTACGCAAAACTTTTAGTGAAATCTATCGTTCTGTGTTTTAAATTTCCAAAATTTCTTGTTAAATAAATTTGAAAGAAAATTAAAAAAAAAAAATATTCTAACCCCAAGATAAGTAAGAAATTTTGTTAATTAACCCTTTCATGTACTTTTGAATTCGAAAAATTAAAATATAAAAATGATGTCCTAAAAAAAAAAAAAACATAAGTCAGGAAGTTCGAATCCCATAAGTTTAGCAGTTTTTTTTTTGAAAAAGTTCTACAATTATTATTGATTAGTGTCAAGAGGATTAATTACTTCAAACTTTATTATTTAAAAATAAAAAAGAATAAATGTTTTCTCTAAAAAAAAAACCAAAAAACGAAAAAAAAACAATTAAAATAGTTGTAGTCTTTTTTGTAGCATTTTTACAGGTGTGATGGTGTGAATTTTCTCTTTTTTTAAGTTTTATGTGTATTTAAGTATAAAAAAATGTGTTTTATTATTATTATTATTATTATTATCATTATTATTATTATTATTATTATTATTATAAATATGATTTGAAAATATAAAATAATTTTATTTTCAAAAAAGTTGATTTTTATTGTTTCTTTTTTAATTCATACTCCACTAATGTACTTTGTGCTTGTACTTTTACTAATATTTTAAATCAAATGTGTGTTTTTTTTTTAAATAAATTATTTTTTTAGCGATAAGAAGTTTGTTAAATGCTTACTAACCATTAACATAAATTATAACAAAACAAAAATAACAACAACAAAAAACTTGCATGTTAAGCCATAAATTTATTTAAAAAAATTAATAATGCGAATGAACTGCAAAACAAATGAATCTGTGACACATTTAACTACATTATTTTAGTAAACATTTGACAAATAATTTATTAAACGTTGCATGTTCGATGTTTTTCTCCCTCCTATTTCTACAAAAAAATAAAAAAAAAAATAAAAATAAAAAAAAAAAACAAACAAAAATTATCCACACTGACAAAAATAATAATAAATGCGTACATGTATGTATACATAAATATTAGTATAATAAATGTTTATTCCTATACACACACACAAACTACCTTAAAAATTATATAAACTACATAAACTGTAAATGTTAATGTTAATTACCTCCACACTGTAGATGCCTTAAACACAGTGCCTATTTACGTCAAAAAAAAAAAAAAAAAATTTGAAAAAAAACAATTGAAAAATTATAAAAAAAAATTTCTGTGTGATTTAAAAAAAAAAAAACATTATTTTGAAAATTTCTTATTAGAATGTTTTTTTTTTTTGGAAGAATAAAGTGAATAAACTAATTCTGTATAACAAATATTGATACCTTGCTACTCAAGAAGAGAAAAAAAAAAGTTCGGTTCTTTTAAAAATTAACTAATTTCTAATTTTCTTATTAATGTGTTATTAATTAACCAATTAATTAATATTATTTTGTAGTGTTGCCATACTTAACACGCATGTCATTGTAATACATAAATATGCATAATTAATTGTAGGTGATCGTGTGATACATAATTTGTTTTAAAATAAGACAAACCGTTCCAAACAGCGAAGATCAATCTCTGCGAGCACCCGACTCCCGATAACATCCAAATGATTTCTATGAGTCAGCTCCTCTGTTCATTTTGGGAAATGTTTATCCAACAGGAAAATTTATTAATTTTTACTAAATTGGCATTTGAATAATATTCTCGAAATTCAATATTACTCACGAAGACGTATAATTTATGTAATTAGTAATTTGAAAATTTGGTAGGGGATTTAAACACTTACAGTATGACCAAATTAATTTGGTTCAAACTTTTTAATATGTATACTCAATTTTTGTTTGTTTCTTGTTTCAATATTAAATTTTTGTTGATTATTATATAAACAAAGCTTCAGTCTTTAGGCATACAGGGTAGAGAAGTGTCTATGAAAAATGCGCTTTTTTTTAAATTTGATATTTTTGGATGATAAATTTAGTTTTTAGTTTTAAGTACATATAATGTAGGTATATAGATAAGTAAATTGACACTTTCTTTCAGATGGAAGATTTTTTTCATTGACAAATTGTTTAATTTTTTAGCATTTTTGAAAATATTTTAATGTGTAGTTTTCAAATAGTTACATCAGAACTTTTTAAATTTGGTAATAGACCCCATGAATTTCGTAAAATGCCTTATGTTATGCCTTGTTAATTCAACTCAATAGTTTATTCTATTAAAGAGATCATTAAAAATTTGATTTTATCATATAGAGATGAGGTTAGCAAATATCGAAAATATCACCTGCGACATTTTTATAACGAAAGGGTCATATAAGCACTAGTATAAATATTGTAACACTGTTACTACTCTCAACTTTACTGCATTTGGTATCACGTAAAAAACACTAGAAACCATATTAATCAATCAAGAGCTAAATTTAAATTTTTTGCTTAATTTTGTTAGTTTAGGACATTTCAATGATTTCCACTATCCCAGAAATCTGATTTTAGTTAAATACAAATTAATCTAAATAAAAACAGTAAATAATATTGAAAAAATATTGATAACTAAACAAGAAAAAAAACATTGATTTTGAACTAGGTGGATCATCCTAAATCGTGAAATAATATTTTACCTCTTGAGCCATTCTTTTATTTATAAAAAATTATTAAAAAAATTAATAGTAAAAGAATAAGAAAAATAGATGGTTTCTCGTAATTTGTTTACGTGATACCAAAAACGGTGCAGTCGTGAGCAACCATAAGCTCTAGTTTCTCGAATAAGAAGAGTTCTCCATATGAAATTTTAAACTAAATGAAACAGGTAATTTAACTAACCGAGCATTGGTCCATTTAATGTACATTCAAAATACAAGACTGGTGCCAGAGCCAAACATAAACCTGGGCAATATTGCGTGAAACATAATGTTGAACTGTCAAAGATTATTTCACGGCATTTCTCATAGTACTGTGCATAGTTTCACGTTGTTTAACGCGTTCGTACTATTTCTGCCGAAAAAGTCCGAAAAACTGAATTGAACTCTCAGGTTCAGTTTAATTTCGAAGTTTTAATTTTTTGGTTATGTTACATTCCAGTATGAGATATTTGCATTTAGTAGGTAGTTTTAGTATAATATGCCTATCAACACAACAGAAGAAGAAGAAGATTAAGATATTTCGTACATTTTTTTTTTTTTTTTAAAAACTATAAAATTACGCATTAAATTGTTTTTTTTTTTTTTAAACTATCTCTGCTAAAATTAATTAATTTTGTTGAATTTATAAAAAGGTCACGGGACCAAAAACAATTAGCTTGTAACACAAAAAAAAATAAAAAAATATTTTCGACATTTTATGAAGAATACACTGAACATATTTTAAAGAAATAGTAAAAGTAACAATATTTGTTAGATATTAAAATATAAAAATAAAAATTACGATCTGACTGAGGAACGTCTCTTACAATGTAAATGTTTAAAAACAAATCCTTAAATTGTGAAATAAAAAAAAAAAATATAATAGAGAAAGATATTTTTCAAGATAAAATTATAATAGCAAATTTGTATTATTAAAAAGAAAAATATTATTATACACAAATTTTGTACAATATAAGAAAAAAATAATTGTACTGTAATATAATAGAGACAAAAGATGAGCACATTCTTATATACAATTTATTAGAAAAATATTCAAATTAGAAAAGAAGGATACCTATAGTTAGATTATTTGCTTTTTGTTTGTATCCCAATATTAAGAATTAACTAACATAATTACATACTTAACAGTTTATTCTTTATTACAATAGATATACTACAAAAGTAAGTAATATATCAACAATAATAATAACAATTCACTTCCGTTAATTTTATTTCAAAATAATTATTATTGTAAAGGAAATAGATTAAAATTAAATTATATATGGCTCGCCTTCCATTTTACCACTTCTTGCTATGGTCGCCATCGTCACCTGTGTTTTTTTGTTTTTTATGTTTGCACTACTGAAGCGAAATTTTAGATTCAACTGTGACTAATTTAAAATTATGGAAGCAACGTGAACCGTTTTTATCATAAAAATGTGTTGGAAACAAACAGAAAAATAATAAATTTGCGGTGTACTGCTACATACATAAGTAAGTAAGGTAGGAATGAAAATTCAAGTTATGATTCATCTCACTCTGTTTTCGTACATTATAACTGCTTCGGGAATTCTTTAATTTCCAACAACAACTAGCCACATTCATAAGGCCATGCCGCACGCTGTTGTCATTGGGCGCCCAAAACAGGTTATATAGGCAAAACGTACGGAAGATAAAAGGTAAAATTGCCTATAAAACCTGTTTTGGGCGACCAATGACAACAGCGTGCTTAACCTTCTTGCTTCCATGCCAACTCTGGTATCTTGATTATAGTTACACGTTAAATGATTGGCTAAGTAATTTATTCAGCGCCAGTTTAAAATGATGAAATGAATGAATGAAATGATTAAATTAAAAAATAACTACCGATGGGAGTGGAACCAGCGATGGCAGACTCTTTGAGGGGGACAACCTCTCTCCCATTAGGCTTCTAATCCCTCCGTCCTTCTTCTACACTAAAATGTCTCCCTTTCCAAAAAAAAATAATCTTAAAAGAGAAAAAGAAATTGGTGCAAATCCAGTGAGGGGGAACCAAGATAATAGATGTTTTGTGGCATATCTTAATTCCCTTACTGGACTTGGCCCACTTTCAAAATAAACGTGTCGTTCAATGATCTGACTTAAATCATGTAATTTTCTTAGCAATCTTGCTTAAATTATTTTAATGAATTAATTTTATATCATTGAAGATTATAGGACTATTTGAGATATGAATTGTGATCTTACACAATATGCCAAAATTTAATTTTTTTTTTCTGTCCCCCCGAGGCATTTTGTAAATCTGGCATCCCTGGCTGGTAACTGATAAAAGTACGTAGGTCAAAGCCGAATATTTTGAAAGGGTCGCTTCACATCTATAATTTTAATGATTATCCAAACTATTTTTGGTCATTAGTTCGAAAATTGTGGGATCTTTAGGGATATACGAAATTAGATCATTTTTGGAAATCTTATTAAAAAAAAACTGAGAATGTTGTAAAAATAAATACAAATTCTTATTCATCTTAACAACAAATATTAGCACTTTATACCATATTGCCAAAGGAGGAGGGGAAGACCTATACTTTTTAAAATACCGTGCCGTACCGCACCCAAACCATCTGCCTTAAAGTCAATCCATACGGACATAAAACTATCGAGAAAAAAAATATATGTGACAGACCGATAGGGACATAGGTATTCGAATTCGCCGCATCTTTTGCATTGTATAGTTCAGATTATTACTCGATGGGGTACCGACCAAATGGCTCGGTACATTGCCTTTGGAGTGGGAGGTCCCGGGTTCAAAATCGTCTGGGGATGAACCATAAACTGTTTTTTCCTGGTGTGTTGATTTGAATTTAAGGTCGGGTGGTTGGATTGCACTTAAAAACAGTCTAAATAAATGACAATTCTTAAAAATGGCGTTGAAATTGCGAGCATTTGTGAGGTTTCCGTAAAAAAAGTGCTCCTTTGTTCCACAAGCAAGAGCTCATCATGTCAATTGAGATAAATGTATAAAAAGGGATGTCTAATACCATCATCTTTAGAGGCCTAAGGAATTTCGGGCGCTCTAGAGTCTCCGACCTGTCTCACACTAACTATAACTACTCGAGGTGGTATTAAAAACAATTCTTAAAACTGCCATTATTCGTATTCGTGAAGTCTCGTAAATATACGATAAATAGGTATAATAAGTGCTGCCATACATAAATCGTGCTGCCATATTTAAAATATAATGGGCTTTTATGGTTGATATGTCAAAAGAATGGAGCAGGTTCTACTACATAGTACTAGTATAGGAGCGGTTGCCGATATTTAGATTTTTTTTTTAGAGAAATAGGGAAGAAAAATGATTTAAATTTAATTATTGTTATTATATTACTTAATCCGACAATATAATAGTTTCTTATTCTTATTAATAGCATATTTTTATGTTTTTTTATAGAATTTAGTATTATTGTTAAATTTTGTTTTGTTAAAAAGAGTTTAAATTTTGTTATTTTGTTACATAAAAATAAATAAATATGTCTTTCATATAAAGATAGAGGCAGGCCATACCACAAAAAAAAACTATATAAATTATTAAAAAAAAAGAGAAGATAAATGTTAAATTATTTGTAATAAAAAAAAAAAATCTAACCAGAAGATATAAAATCCAAAATTCCAAACAATTTGTTGTTGAAGCACGCATAACAATATTATATAAATATAAATTAATGTCCACTGTAAAAAAAAAATATGGAAAAAGTTTATTATTTGTTGTAAAAAGAATGTTAATTATATTATATAAAAGATGAAAAAAAAAAATATTATTATATAATTGTGAACACCTATCCAACTTGAACTCTTCCCTCACGAAGGTTAAAATATATAAATTATTAATGACCCAAATATTAATTAAAACAAATTAACGACATACATATTATAATTATTGATTGTTATGATTAATTATTAAAAAAAAAAAAACAAAAAAAAAAACAAACAAAGTGAAACAGAAAAACCAAATAAAACAATTCAATGTTTATGGAGAAAAATACTAAGAGAGAAAAAAGAAAAAGTAAATAAACAATTAGATGTAAAATTGTTTTTTAAATTACGTTTCTAAATACATTATGGCCAGACGCGTAAAAACCGTTCTCTCAAGGGGAGGGGAATTTAAAAAGAAACAAAAATAACATTGCCAAAGCGTAATACGGAATATTAGCCAATTGCGTACTAAATATCTGGGAAATCACTGGAAATGATTGGGAATGTCATCAAATTGACTTAACACTGCTTCTAATTACAACTTTCATATGAATTCTGGGGGGGGGGGCAATTTGTTGTTCAGATTTTCACCTTTTCCTTCGTTAAAGAATCCTTAAAAAAAGGATTGCCTATAAAAATGTAAGGTTGTGGAAGCCTCCGTGTGATCTTAGATGAAAAATCTTTTCCTTCTGGTTATTACGCATGTAAGGGAAAACATTGAGATTTTCATCTTTTTTTTTAATTCTTTAGATTCCTTCAAATTCTGAGTTCTTAGATTTTGAATGCAGTTTTTGATCGTAGAGCAGTTCCACATAGACATTTTTTCAGCTTGTCCTTATACGCCAGTAATTTATTAACAAATTCAACAAATACTAGTTAGTTAGTAGTGGTGGCGACCTTTGCGCCTCGCAGATACCATCTAGGATCTATAGCGTTACTATTTGAAATTGCCTACGTTGCCCCTACTACGGTTGCGAATTGAGAATTGTGCTCCTTGAGTACGAATTAACCGGTTGCCGCTGCAAATCTTATAAGGCTCCCCATGTTACATGTCGAGGCCGCTCTCAGATTGTGTAGATAGTAGTTCCCTAAAGTTCTGTTGTTTGGCTCTCGCAAGGCCGGGGCTGCAGAAGAGGTGTTCGAGTATTTCTTTCATTCCGGGTTCTTGGCAGTGCCTACATAGGTCAGTCGTTATCACACCGGTCCTGTATGCATACTTTCCCGTGAGATAGTGTACAATGTATCGATGCCTACTGCCATTTTTAACTGTATCCTGCTAAGTCTGTTGGCCCTCTGGAGCATAAAAAGTGTGGGGCATCGTTTGGTGGAAAAAATCCAAAATAATTAGTACCAACTTGAATCGGGAGTTCATAAATGCCAGCAGGTAACTCAACCCAGAGATGGCGCTGCATGGTACTGTTTTGAAATCAGTTATTGGGAAATTCATATTTATCGAGATATTTTCATGAAAATTGGTATGTTGGGATTTTAAGGGATGGCCACATTGATTAATTGCTATTAAACAAACAAAAATATTTTATTATATGGAAATTTGTATTTAATTAAAACATAAACCACAGTTCTTTTACTTTGTTGCAATTTCTCGCAATAAATCTGATAAGTGATACAATGTAACAAACTCTGCACATTTATTTATAACTTCCTTATTCCTAGACATTTTTCAATTTAAATCATTTTTACCACAATGAAATTTTGATTAAATTTTAATTGTGGTTGACATTCCACTATAAATAAAATGACCAACAAGTTGAATGCATCAGTTTCAGTTCGGTATTTTACTCGGGCGATATTCATTTTAGTGAAATTTTGCAGAGAAATTGTTTTTTATTTTGAAAAAAATGTCAGAAGATCGTAACAATTTACTTTTACTCTTTCAAAGGCCGCTAGAGCCACTTTTTACGAGAAAGGACAATGGCAAGGCCGCATTTGATGTACCAATGGATTTCTACACGGATCGCTACAAGTCTATTGAATCACAAATCCATACTAGATTTGGTACAGATGTCGAGAGAACTGCAAGTTCTAAATTAAATATTGTGATCAACAAATATGGTGACATATTTTTTTCTGTATAGGTGTCGTTGCATAAAGTTCCATATCCTGATCTTGGATTTGTCAACTCCGTTAAACGCAATGGATCCTTTTCGTTGTTCAATCGAAAGCACAAACAAATTGCTGGACGATTGATAAAAATTTTTATGGATACGCCAAATGTCTCCGATTATTTATCGACTGCTGCATGGGTTAAGGATCGTATCAATCCTTATCTGTTTCAATATGCACTTAGCGTTGCCACTCAACATCGTCCCGATACTAGAGATGTAGATTTGCCATCCATTGTTCAAACATTTCCGGATCAATTTATTGATCCGGCTATTTTTCCCAAAGCCAGAGAAGAGGGATCGATAGTACTGCAAGACAATAGAATGTTTGTGGAAATTCCATTGAATTTTACTGCTTCCGACAGAGAAGTGGAACAACGATTGGCATATTTCAGGGAAGACATTGGGGTGAATATGCACCATTGGCATTGGCACTTGGTTTATCCGGCCGAAGGTGAAGATCGAATTGTGAACAAGGACAGACGTGGTGAATTGTTTTACTACATGCATAGTCAGGTGGGTTATGGGGACAAATGGTGAATTGTGTAAAGTTAATTGAAATAATTGTTTGACAGATGGTCTCACGTTACAATGTCGAACGTTTTGCAAATCGTCTAAGTCGAGCGATTTCTTTAACGAATCTTCGCGAAGGAATTGTTGAAGGATATTTTCCGAAAATACTTCGCAGCTCTAATAATCGATCCTATCCGCCACGTGTACGGAACACAGTTCTCAGTGATGTTAATCGTATAGAAGATGACACCGTTGTGCAAGTGGCAGATTTAGAACGATGGCGTGATCGTATATACCAAGCGATTGATCAAGGATTTGTTGTTGATGTAAATTCAGTATTTTCTTGTACCTGCATATGTTCTATAATGACTCAAACATTTTTTTAAATATCACAATTAGACAAATGGTCAACAAATTCCTCTCGATGAAGTTCAAGGCATCGATATTCTAGGAGATATAATTGAATCAAGCATATTGTCTCCAAATCGTCAACTATACGGCAATATACACAATGAAGGACACAACATCATTGCCTATTGTCATGATCCAGAAAATCGTTATTTGGAACAATATGGCGTTATGGGTGATGCAACAACGGCCATGAGGGATCCAATATTTTATAGATGGCATACGTTTATTGATTCAGTTTTTGCTCGGCACAAAAACTTATTGCCTACTTATGACATAGACAACCATCTCGCATACGATGGCGTATCCGTAGAGTCCGTAAATGTACAAATTACACGTGGATCTAATCCGATTCCCAACATTTTGCTCACCTATTGGCAACGATCAGATGTTGATCTAGCGGCTGGTTTAGATTTTGGTCCAGAAGGAAATATTTTTGCTCAGTTTACTCATTTGCAACATGCTCCATTTGATTACAGGATTATGGTTAATAATGACAGCGATAACACTCGTCGTGGAACTTGTCGAATATTTTTGTGTCCTAAATTTGATGAAGTAGGGGTCGCTCTAATATTCAGGGATCAACGTTCACTCATGGTTGAACTGGATAAATTTACTGTTAACTGCAAGTTATGCAATTTTAGTTTTTGATCTATTTATAAATTTTTCTTTTTATTTAGTGAGTCCTGGAATGAATAACTTAAGACGTCGGTCGGATGAGTCTAGCGTAACTATTCCATATGAGAGGTCTTTCCGTCGAATTGGTAGCCAGTTCCAACCAACTGATCCAGAACAGTTAGCACAATTTCAGTTTTGCGGTTGTGGATGGCCACAGCACATGCTAGTACCAAGAGGTAACCAAGAGGGTGTTTTGTACAATATCTTCGTTATGATTTCAAACTTTGATGATGACACTGTGGATCAGGAAGTTGATCAGTAAGTTGTTTTTTTTTAGTGGACTTTTGTTTTGTTGAGTATTTATGAAGAGAATTTAAACACTTATTTCAGAACTGTTGCTTGCAATGATTCTGCATCGTACTGTGGACTAAAGGACAGTCTCTATCCAGATAGACGTAGTATGGGCTTTCCATTCGACAGACCTTTCAGTGTAGATACATTGGCCGACTTTGCTGGTCTTACATCAAATATGCAAATTGGAGAATGCATGGTTCGATTTACTAATACCATCATCAATCGGAATTGATTTTTTGCTTCATCTCTTATACTAAAATATTGAAATAATTATAAAATCATTGTATTGTCAAAATATACCTAATTAACATAATCAAATAAATATCTTACATTTGCAATTAACCAACCAATATTTACTTTGCTTTAAAACAAATATTCAATAAATTTCTTGGCGCATGCGTTACTTCCTGCAAATATTTCTTTTGTTGCGATATTTCTATTCAAGCCGATCAATATAAGATCAATAGAAAAGACCGTCTCTAATACCCATCAATCTTAATTGTTATTAATATATCTTGAAAAATACGGATTTTAAAAAATCGAAGTTCAAAACGGTACATGCAGCGCCATCTCTGGGTTGAGTTAACTGCTGGAATTTATGAACTCTTGATCCAAGTTGGTACAATTTCGGTTTTTTTTCAAATTTTTTCATCATTTTCGTGGGGCATTGTTTGGTGAAAAAATCCCGAAATAGTACTGCATGTACTGTTTTGAAATCAGTTTTTGGGAAATTCTTATCTATCGAGATATTTTCATGAAAATTGGTACGTGGGGGTTTTAAAGAATGGCCGTTCTAATGGCATTATCAGTTTCCCGATATTGCCTCATTTTAAGGAAATACTGATATGATGTAAATTCTTGTTGATCTTTGCCTGTAATGTTCTGTGATGATTCTTATTGATCTATACCTGAAATATTCTCCAGTCTTTATTGAATTTGATGCATGCAAAACAAAAGACGAATTTTTATGTTTCTTCTATTTATTGTAATCAATTTTTTATGTCGTAATTAATTAATTATTATTATTTCTGGGCACTGCATTCAGTTTAGTATTTTGTGCTTTAGTAGAGGCTCCATCGATCCAGTTAGTTCTTGAATTGGTAGACGTTTTTCTAGATTATACGTGAGAAGCTTAAACAATAATTATGTAGAACTGTTAGAACTTCATTTAAGTTATTCAGCTTACTCATCTCCATCTGTACAATCTACAACCGATATTGTGCTGGGATTTTTATGTTTATGAATGGACTGAGACTCTCTCTTTGTCGTAGGAACAATTCATTTGTTAAGGCTCGCCGAGCACGAGTTTGAGTCTGTACAATCTATATCGAAAAGGATACAGAATCTAAGGCCGCTAAAACCACCGACTAAAATCACTGGCAACATCAAGATCTACAAGAATCATTGTTTCGAATATTTCAGGTTAGATTAACAAGGCAAAATTTTAGATAAAAGATCTACAAGATGCACCAATATTGAAACGTCGGTGAAAATTAGTTAGATATTCCTTCATTTTATAAATTATAAAAAAATTATTTTCATAACGGTAGATTTAGCTCCACCTTCATCATTTTGTAGGTAGAGCAGTAGAGTAATGCGTACAAACGTCAACTTTAATTTAGTGGTAATCTTTATAGATAGGGATTATGATTGAAATGATTACCTAAATTTATTTATTAATGGACAACGTAATATTTCATGGAAAAGATATATGAATTTATTGCATAACTTTAGCCGCTCATAACAAAAGCAATATAAAAAATCGAAAAATAATTAATCATCAACAAAATCACATTCCATTGTATGCCGGACCACCACCACCTTCTGGCACCACCCAATTGATATTTTGCGTTATATCTTTAATGTCACACGTCTTGCAATGAATACAATTCTGAGCGTTTATCTGTAATTTCATATTGTCACCCTCTTCATTGGGCACAAATTCATATACACCGGCCGGACAAAATCTTGCTTCTGGTCCTTCGTATATGGCAAGATTATTCTCAACCGGAACTGTATCATCTTTTAGTGTTAAATGAGCTGGTTGATCACCTTCGTGATTTGTTCCAGTTAAAGCTACCGATGACAGGAGATCAAATGTCACCTTATTGTCTGGTTTTGGATATTCAATTGGTTTACACATATTGGCCGGCTTAAGTTTCGTATGATCGGCATGACCATGGGAAAGGGTCCATGGTTCACGGCCACCAGTAAATATTGTAAAACCACTGCCAATCATACCGCCATAAAGTCCTAGTGATGAATGAAATGATGGACGAACATTACGTACTTTGTGAAGGTCCTTCCAAATGAACGACGATTTAATTCTGAAAATTATTTTCGAAATTTTAGCTTCAAGATTTTGCCCATCTTAATATCAATTTACTTGTCTGGATATGATTTAGGTTCAAGCCCTACGGTTGCCTGTGTCGCATCACCAAAAATTTCTTCACACGCACTCTCAGCCGCTAACATGCCACTCTTCATTGCATAGTGAGTGCCCTTAATTTTTGGAACATTCAAAAAACCAGCTGAACATCCTATCAGACAGCCACCGGGGAACGTTAATTTCGGTATGCTCTGAAAACCGCCCTCGTTTAAAGCTCGGGCACCGTAAGCGATACGCGTTCCACCCTCGAAAATTGGTCGTATCTTGGGATGGGTTTTGAACTTTTGTAATTCCTGAAATGGACTAATCCAGGGATTGCTATAATCCAAACCAACAACATATCCAACGGCAATGGTAGGCGTCGGCTCGTTTAAATGATACAAAAATGATCCACCATAGGTGTTCTTGTCTAGGGGCCATCCAATTGTATGTTCAACCAAGCCAGGACTATGGAAAATAACAACTAAATAAAATCGAACATACTAATGAATTACGAAAGCAAATCCTTACTGATGCTTATCGGCACTTATTTCCCAAATTTCTTTCAACCCAATGCCATACGTCTGCGGTTGACTCGTTGCGTTTAAACCAAATTTAGTCATTAATTGTTTGCTCAAGTGACCTCTACATCCTTCAGCAAACATTGTTGTTTTGGCATGAAGTTCCATACCACGGGCAAACGTATCCTTAGGTGATCCGTCCTTTGAAATTCCCATATCGTTAGTAGCAATTCCTTTAACGCTGCCATCTTCGTGAAAAAGTATTTCGGACGCTGCAGTACCTGGATAGATCTCAACACCTAATGCTTCAGCTTGCTCGCCCATCCACCGAACTACATGACCAAGACGAACGACATAGTTTCCTTTGTTGTCCATTGGCATGCCTAAATTAAAAAGACCAATAGAGAGTGGTGGCGAGCCTTAGTTGACGAACTTAATGGACTCGTTACCTACCTGGCAATATTGGCAACGGTATTCTCCTATTGTGAGTTAAGAATGAAAATGTATCATGAGCAACTGGTGTATTTAACGGTGCTCCCTTATCCTTCCAATCCGGTATTAATTCATTCATAGAAATTGGATCGATAACGGCTCCAGATAAAATATGACCACCCATTTCTGCCGACTTTTCAACTAAGCATACTCGTATTTCCTATGAGATGAAAAAGAGAAATGTATTTCAATTGGAAATAATAACGATCCGAAAATGTTCTACTTTTCCCTGTTCCGAAGCCAATTGTTTAGCTTTAATAGCAGCCGATAAACCAGCCGGTCCACCACCAACAATTAAAAGATCAGCCTCTTCGGCAAATCGTTCCATATCGATATCTATGAGGATTTTTATTTACGCTTCAAAGGAGCAATAAGTAGATAAACTTTCTATACCTTTCCATCGTGGATCATTATCCCTGGGATGAACTGTGTAATGTGTGGTTATTTTTGGAAATTTCGCTAAATCTGAATAGAATCGTCGGCCTAGTGGTTGTAAAAGGCGATGCACTGGAAAATGTATTGTTATTAATACTTAAATGTGTGAGATCTGAAGATTATGTGTTGCTAATGGTAAAGGTGACATTGAAAGTGCTATCATTTTTATCATCTGAATATTATGTTAGGTGACTAATATTAATAAACAAATATTTTTACTTTATTTCACATGATTTAAGTATATTTTCGAGATACCTACTGTTTCAATATTTAGGTATTTACTGTCAATTTAGATTTTAGAATGTTGATCATATGGCAAAGGTCAAAGTTCGCCCCTGATAACATTAATGGGAAGACATATGGCAATTGATTTTAACTTACTTGTACTTGCTTTTAATAATCCTGACATGTGAATCCTGTGGATATTTCGTTGAATGAGTACAATCGGGATGTGTTTGAAAGGACTTTATTGCTATATATTCAAACTATATATTCACTTAACTTAGCATTATATTATTTACAAAAACAACAAACTAGGTATAACTTTTAAATAAAATAATGATAACAAAAAAGACGTTTAAAAATAAAATTAATGGCAATTACCAGAAAATTTATTGAATTAATAACAAATTTCAATTTATGTTGTTGGCTGGCAGAACTGCCAAATTGTCACAGTGTTTGCGGGCCATTTTTGTCACAAAATGTAGTAGTTTCGATTTGTCTCTTTTACGCTCATTTTATTTCTCGCTTTTTCTTATTGTTTATCGATTTTTGTGTGGGCGGAGAAGCAGATGAAGAAAACCTTTTTTACTACATATTGAACTCTTTACTTATGTAATATCAGGGAATTCAAAACTACTTGAATTTAGTCTATTCTCACATAGGTAGCGCCGATGTCGTAACAGTTTCTGTAGATTTTAATATTTGTCTACTATAAAATGAAAAAAATTGCATCTAAATAGAATTAAATCCCACATCTACCCTTATATTATCATAATTTGGATGTTGGAACCCTACTTTAGCATTACAGTTCTCTAGTAACCACAATAGGATATTAAATACACTCTTTACAAAACATCCTGAAAGTAATCCGACACCTTGAGATAATATGTTAACAAGGGGTTTCCTTGGAGTGAATTAATTTTTCCTAATTATGGCTGATGAAAAAAGTACATCACATGGAAGAATGTAATGTTCATGTTTCGGTTTCCACTTACTACTACAGACTTATATCCTTATAGAATAACACTTATCAATGGGAGGGACTCTTTAACTAATTGGACATGCTTGATATTTAAAAACAAATCTTTAAGTATTTGCAATAATTTTAATTCCACATGTAAAATATTTGCATACGTGTACGGTGTGTGACCTAAGCACCAAATTTACAAATTAGATTTCATCAACGGTTTCAAATACATCTGAATAGCTCTGTTGGATTTGTCTCGATTCAACGGGCTCTTTTGTGCTTCTTCAAATAATCTTTCGTAAACATTACCATCATATGATCCCAATGCTGAATTGATGGTAACATCATGATAATCAAAGCCATCAACAATACTTACAGCATTTGGACGCAACTGGGTTAGTAAATTCTCCAAACGTTCTTGTAGTTCCTGAATTTCCTTCTCGTTAATGTAAATAAACTAAAAATAAAAATTTCAAAATTAAAATTCGCCTCTTACACAAGTAAACCAATAAGCAGCCATACTCTCAGTAAAGTATTTAAATTGGTTAGGCACTCATTCACAGCATATAGATCGACAATTTGTTGCAACACCATAAACAATGGAACCGATAATTTTGGCTTTAACTGTAAAATCATCTCATAGGAAATTTGAAGCGATACCGCTCTGGCATGAGCCTCAGCCGCTTCAGTTAGTTCAATTCCGGTTAAATTATTTGCCTCTTCAGAACTTAGTCCAGATTTGGTACGCCTTTCAACATGTTCATAGGCAAGACGAATCTTTCTGGTAAATATTTATCTATTACCGTTACTGTTGCCATATGGCCAGTGTAATTACTTACTCTGCTGCTACAATTTGGAAAGCACGAATCATGCCAGAACTAGATGGCTCCCATTTTCGGGTGGAATAATTTTTTAAAGCATCTTGTAAATATGCTACTGTTGGATCTAGCGGAGCACCATTGATATTATTACTCCAAGCTTTGATTAAATATCTGCAAAAATATACAAATTAATAATTATCATTATTTATTGAATTATCTTCGCATTAATTATACCTGGCTGCCTGTAACAATAGAACAGTATTTTCTCCTTCATAGGTCACTGCAGCTCGAGAAATTGCAGTAATGGCTGAAAAACCTGCCGACTCTAAATATCCGTGACCACCACAGGCCAATCGGAGATTTTCTGTTCCTATTGCAGCCGCACTTGTACAGAATGGCTTAAAACTTGATAACAATGAATGAAGCTGAAAAATGAAATTTCATAAATTTTCTTGAACTATGGATACAACAAAGGTCTATCACGATACCTCAGGCAATCTGGACAAATTATTATTATTTAGCTCCAAACTGACTTTAGTAAATAAATCTGCCATATAATCAAAAATCATTTTGAAAACAATCCCCTTTGCAATATTGGGGAATAATTTATTTTGTTGCGTAACATGATCAATGATTTGAGGTTCCGGTTTATTTGGTTCTATTGGACTCTGACGCCGTACGGCTGAATATCTTGTTGTAATAGTACTAGATTTAGCTAGACAAATAGATGCTCCCTTAATTATGGTTAGCCGAATGAACATCATCGCATAGTAGCCTAATACAGGTGACGATGGTTTTATATAATCTCCATTTGGAAGAACTTGAGCATTTCTCATTAACATATTTTTTCTCGGTATACGAAATTGCTTCAATCCCAAATAGCCATTGTTAAAATTTCGTATACCCAATGTTGCTCCAATACTTCCCAATACAATACCCGGCAATGGATCCCATGTCTCATTATCTCTGAGATTAACAAGGAAATGATGCATTCCGTAACATATTCCTTTAGTATAGAGCTGGGCAACGACTATTGCATGGTTAGTATTGTTTCCTACTAGCAAATTTAATTTTCTTTAATTATGTACTTGTAGATAAATGGAGCGCCTATAGAAAATACTTACAACCACCCGGCCACCATTTATAAGAGGTCAATGTTGGACTATTAAGAACAAATTCTTGTGTAGCTGCATCGTATGTGGCTGTCGTTTCTAGAGCACGAAGATTCGTTCCATGACCAAGTTCTGTCTAATATTGTACAAATATAGAGATTTTTGGTGTTGTTAATTTATAAATTATTTTGTGGCTTACATACCTGAGCATAAGTTCCAATAATCTTTAAATTCCATGCCTTGTCATACCATTCGTTTTGTTGTTCGTCTGTAGTTAATGACATTAATGTGAAGAGAAACATAGAAGTATGAACAGATAATGGATTTTGATCTTTTAAGATGGCCGATCCTATAATTGTTGCCATTATGGTGTTTCGTTCGTAAAATCGAGTACTTAATTAAAAACAATTAATAAATAATAATTAAAAAAAAAATCATTTCAAATAGACTATGACATGTATAATATTTACAGCATATCCTTTTTATCAAGTCCAAATTCTTTCTCATATCTACGAAGTTTCTCATATATTAAACCAAATTTTCGAAGACTATACTCATGTAGTTCCTTTACGGATAGATATTCACAGGGCATATCATCATGAAGCAAAGGGTCATCGAAAAAATAATTTTCTGAAAAAAAAAAAATTATGAAATCAAGATTAGTGAGAAAAAATTAATTAACTAACATAAAATTAAATTGAATTCTTTTTGTAAAAAAAAATGTTTAATTATTTTTTATTAGTAGGTACTATACAGTCTACACCTAAAGGAATGGAAATTGTGTGGTCAGAACATTAGCAGAACGGCTAAAAAAATATCTCCGAAACCCCTTTTGTCCTCAAATTACTTGTGCTATAAACCTACAATAAATACCTTTAATTTCTAATGTCTTTTGTGGTCGAACGTTACCTAGTAGTTTTTAGCATAGTACTTGTATGAACTCATCTTTTTTTGTTCGTGGGATCGTTGAATGGAATAATTTGCCGTTTACTGTCAAGAGGATTGGTGCGTTGAGTAAACAATATTCAGCGAGAGGTGTAGACGAGTTTTTTTCAAGAAACACACTGTGCAGATGTGAGTACTTTATTACACTAAGACCTCGATTTGCGTCGCCTTTCTGTGGAACTAATTAACGACGCAAATTGATGTATTTTAATATTATTTTTTATTCTTATCTTTTGTTTTATTAGTAATTGTTGCTTTTAGCATACAAATCTATTTACTATAAATTTAAGATCCACGATCTTTGTATATACGTTATTAAATGAACTGATAAATGGTCTGATTTTCAATTCTATGCGTATACCTAGAACAAGCGAGACGAGTAACAGCTACTAAATAGACTCCACTGAGTAGAGAATGTAAATCGGGAATGACCAATTATCGGGACAGCTTATAGATCCTTTTTCTAAAATATCGTTTCGAGTATGAACTCTAGAGATTCTAGATGAAGATCTTCTTTGAGGCTATGCGTATGGTATAAAACTTATAGAGGATTGTTAAAAATGGAGAAAAAAAACTTTGTCTGAATTTATAAAAAAAAAAAAATAATGACAAAAGAGTCCACCCAAAAAAATTTAGATATTAGTTTGGTATGATGGTTTCATTTAACCATTGCCTTAGAATTACCGATTACATTTAAAACTTTTTAATAATTAATTATTCTATTTCACGGTAAATTTAATTAAAATGAATGAATGTGAATGACCTTCAAACTCTTATAATCAATATTTAATTTTTTTTCAAATTAATTTCTTGCATCCACGTACAAAGACAATAAAAGGAAATTCTGACCAGATGAAACCAGAAGAAGAAAACGTCCACGTACAAAGATAACAAAAGGAAATTTTGTCAAAGCGTCACTTTATTGATGAAGAGAATAGATGACGTAACAAAGGACTGCAGTAGTATTGGAATTGAGAGTTGGGCAGAAGTTACATGTGATAGATCCCGATGTGCAGAGGTTGTTGGAGTCGGGTTAGACCCACAGATGGCCAGCTATGATGATGAATCCAGTTATAATAATGATAAATAGAACAGTAAATAATTATCATAAATACATATAAAAGGTATATCGTATCACAATCTTATCTGGATAGGTATATGAATATGACAATTGGAAAAATCTTTATAACACAGGAATAATCTATACCAACTATACTTGCTAAGTCATAATATAATTATTTTTATTTATTTTTATCACTTCGCTGAAGATTAGCTGATTTATTGTAAATGAAAAATAGAGAATTAATGCAAACTGTAAAATAATTTAAAGTTCAAAAATTGCAACAACCTCCCGTACAACGTCAAAGTCCAAGTACATTATATATCTACAGTGTAGGGGAGATGGAGGAGATTGTCACACTTTTTTTGGCTTAAACAGCTCTTAATAAGAATTAATAAGAGAGAAAATAAGCCTCAATGCTAAAAATATAATAAAAACAGGTAAATTTAGTGATTCAAATTGAAAATATGCTAAGTGCTTTTTAAGAGGGCTCGTTACTAATCATTTTATTCTATAAGTAAGACTAATTTAGTTACTTTCACAGTGACATTTCGCCCCAAAAGAATTTGTGACTTATGACCCTGACAGGCCCTTAAAAAAGGAAGTCATTTTTTTTTAGAAAAATAAAAAAAATTACTATTTTAGTAAATCATTTTTTATTACGAATAAAACAAGTAATCTTTCGAACTAACCCATAATAAATTATCTACTCAAATAAACTTAGTAAACAAATTCGTTAAAAAAAATTACTTACTGGTATTAAAATCACTTTTTATTGCGTCTGCGCGAGACACTTATCCAGATGAACTAAAAAACACATGGATTATACGTAAAATAATGCAGCAAATAAAATGTAGTACTACACAATACGCACATATTTGAAAAAAAATGAAAAAGACATATTACCCTGTGTGACAACTCTCCCCAGTCTCCTCTACATATGTACATATAAGTACTTAAGAAAGTATGTATAACAACAACATAAACATTAGGATTAAGTATACGATAACCGTGACAATGCACAATTTTTTTTTTTATTATGTTCGTGCGTACACTACACACGTATATAAATATCCAAGTCCATAGGTGCATAGGAACTTACTGCGTGATAAATAAACATTTTTTCCGTCTTTGCATACGAACAATTTTACATTACCTATTTTTCTTTTCTCCATTAATTTTTCTTTGCCACCATGCCACCATGCAGCCAATTCTTCTATATCGAATGTGGCATTTTTTCTTTCTTTGATCAAATCTGGATTTACTGTTTTACTTATTCCCGTCATCTTTTGTGCATATAGTAACGTTCAAATATCAACTGATTGTAGTTTGAAGTTGCATATAAATGCCTACCTTCTAAAAACTCTCACTTTCTTATCTTATCATACCCCACTTATTGTAATAATGTGTTATCAAAAGTCTTGTGTTAAACTTTGTATTGATGTACACACAGTGGTGTTTTTTTATAAGAAGAGTGTTACATAGCCCTGGTTTTACATTTTATAGATTTATCAGACATTTTGTTAAATTTCGATTGTTAAATTTAAACAAAGTACCAACAGTGACTGTTGAACAGTCTGGGGCATTTTTTTAAGGGGGCTATCGTACATCTCATATCATTATAAGAAGAGAAACTCCACAATATAAATTCGGTAAAATGAAAATCCTGGACTGGCCTTCTGTCTAAACAGATCACTTAATGTCGCGTTGCCGCTGAATTAGTCTAATCTAATCACTTCAGTTACGATATACCGTGAATATTGAATTTTAAATAAAAGGCCACCATGCCATTATCATTATCATTATCTTACTTGTATTGGATTATATATAGTGAATATTTTGGAACTGTCATCGTGATCAGGTGTAAAGTGAAAAAAAAATAAAATGGAAATAAGAACATTTCTACATCTGACGGAGGAGCGTTTCGTTATAGTTCACTGTTATCGAAGTTCACAAGTTAAAATTTTCTATATAATCTAAGTATATATATATATATATATATATATATATATTTTAGTACACACTTCCGAGCAGTTCTATGATGCTCCTATTATTGGGTCTGATGGGCTCCAAAGAAGAATCTTTTGTTTGCTTTAAAATAGAAGGGACACGAAGATTTAGTATAGTTTTTGGATTACGTTTATTCAGTTTTCGATTTTGATCAGTATCGAGACTATTTTTATTTTCAATTGCTAAAAAGACTATTTTACCAACGCTTTGACGGGGTTTTCTGATCTTCTCAGTTTTCAATAGAACTTTGAAGAACATCTGTAGTTTTGTTTTAGCGGATCTTAGCTTAGACCTAATTGCACACTTACAGGACCTTAACACCATTTATTGACAATATCTGAAGTGTTGCAAATTATAGATTTTTATCTATATGTAGAGAGAGAAGGAGAGAAAAGGACGCTTAAAAAGTTGTGTTTATGAGAAAGAAAAAACAAAAAATTGTATGCTCCAACTTGAATCTTAATTATAAAGCAGAAAATCCAAATATCTGTTTGTCGAAAATAGCAAAAACTTTCGAACGCTTAGTTCTGACAATTTCATCACTTAGATACAAATTTTATGTAAATGAGTTTTTTTTCGTTTTTTCTCCCACCATAACAAAATTTCGAAAAATAGATGAATACGAAAAAGTTTTTAGATTTTTTTGTGTAGCATAATTGCGGACCACCATTTTTTACCCATTAAACCCCCTCTAACACCTAAATGACTTAAAAATGGCAATTTTCATACATTTTAACTATAAAGCAGAATAAACTATCTTTTTTTTTCAAATTTCGGCCGAAGCCGGGTAGTAAAATCCAATATATTTTATAGAAACAATAAAAAAATAAAAAATTGATTTAAAAATATTCAAAATTACAAATTAGACTTCATAAGTGGTTTCAAATATAGTAAAAATGCCTTATTTGATTTATCCTGATTCAAAGGACTTTTTTGTGCCTCACTGTATAATCTCTCATAAACATTGCCATCATACGATCCAAGTGTTGAAGACAATACAACATCATGATAATCAAAACCGTCTACAAAACCAACAGCATTTGGACGAATGGCACTCAGTGAATTCTCCAGCCGAACTTGAAGTGCTTGTATGTCATCTTCATTTAGATTTGTGAACTATAAAATTATAGAAAATATTCTGTTCAGATTTGGTATTGAATTTTTTTCTTAGAGACAACTAACCCGAAGCAAATCGGTCAACGACTTTAGACATGTGTCCACAACGAAAAGTTCGACGAACTGTTCGATTACTTTGAACAATTCCATTGTTAATGTTTGCTTAAGATTTGTCAACGTTTCGAAGCAGACTTTAACGAGAAGAGCGGTTGCGTGTGCTTCAGCAGCTTGAAGCAGTTCCAGTCCAGTCATATTGCTAGCTTCTTCTTGTGTATAACCGGTTTTCTTACGATTTTCAACGTGGACATATGCAAGACGAGTTTTTCTATTAGAAAGTTAGATATTATAAATATATCTATTTCGGTGTAGGTTTTAGGAAGCTTACTCTGTTGTTACTATTTGTAGTGCATTAATAATGCCCTCAAACGATGAATTCCATGGTTGATAGCCTTTCTTAGACGTTTTGAAATAGGCAACAGTTGGATCTAATTCATCGCCAGTTAAGTGTTTGCCCCAAGATTTCAGTAAATATCTGGAAGGATTACACTATAATATAAGGACTACTCTCTTCCTTACCAGTAAATAGTAGGTACCTAGCCGTTTGAAGTAATAGAACAGTGTTCTCGCCTTCATATGTACAAGCAGCTGTTGAGGTTGCGTACATTGTGGTAAAATTGGCTGAATCCAAATATCCATGTCCACCACAAGCTAGTCGCAGTATTTCTATCCCATTTGCGACGTTGCTCGTCACAAGAGGTTTGTAACAGGATAAAATTGCATGGAGCTAAAAACACATTAGTTATAGAAAGATCTAAATTGTAAAATGGATCTTTACTTCTGGTAATCGGCCCAAATTATTATTATTGACTTCCACAGTTACTTCATCATAAATTCGCCAAACATAATTGTAGAGAAATCGATAGACAACACATTTGGCTATATTTGGAAAGAGTTTATATTGCTGTGTAACATGGTCGATAATTTGCGGTTCTGGTTTGGTGGGATCAATTGGACTTTGTCTTCGGACGGCCGCATATCTAGTGGCAATTGTAACTGCCACCGACAAACATTTAACTCCATCGTTAAGTATTAAAGCACGCATATACATCATTGTATTATATGCAAAGACGGCCGGTGATTTAATGTGTGTTCCATCCTCAAGTACTTGAGAGAATCTCATCAGCATCTGTTTTCGTGGTATGCGAACGTTTGCCAATTTCAAATATCCATTATTGTAACCTTTTGTTCCCAATCTTGCACCAATTTCACCCACTTCAATACCTGGCATCGGATTCCATGTTTCACTATCTCTAATTTGAACTAAAAATTGATGAACTCCATGACACTTTCCCTGGGAGTATAGTTGTGCGACAACAATAGCGAAATTGGTGTTATGTGCCACTAAAAAATTTAGTTTCTATGAATGGTAATGGGAACAGACATCAAGTACTACTTACATCCACCGGGCCACCATTTGTAAGAAGTTCTCGTCGGACTGTTCAGAACAAATTCTTGTTTTGACGGATCAAATGTGGCAGTTGTTTCTAAGCCTCGAACAAATGTTCCATGTCCCATTTCGGTCTATATTTATTTTAATTATTCCTTCATACTACTATAACCATAAGTATCTATACTAGAGGTTACCTACCTGAGCATATGTACCGATCATTTGAAAGTTCCAAAGTTTTTCCAACCATTCATCTTGCTGTTCTTTTGTCGTTAAGTTTATTATTGCATTTTGGAACATGCCATAGTGAACACTAATCGGATAGCCATCTCTGTAAATACCAGTTGACGAAAAGTATGAAGTAGCAAGGGTTGATTCATCCTGTATTTTATCACTAAAATGCATTTCTTTCTTATCATAAGATTTTTTTGGAAATTTAAAATTTTCTTACATAATGTTTTTATTATGCCATCCATTTTCACTTTCAAATTTTCGCATCTTTCTGGACAAAAGACCTAATTTCCGTATATTGTCGGTGTGAAGATCTTGGTGTGATAGGTAACCACTTGGAGTTTTATCCAGTAACTCTGGATCGTCAAAGAAGTAAGCGTCTATATAAGAAGAAATTAATGAGTGTTAGTTGTGTAACTCTAAGAGCGATCATTCATAATTTTGATATAGAATCTGATCTAGAGGAATATTTATTCTAGCAGAAATCATCCTCTAGATAAGATACATATGCTTAAGGACCTTAGAATAATCATACCAATTTTTCTCTTTTCTAGTAGTTTTTCCGCTCCACCGTACCACCATTTTGATAATTCCTCTACATTGAACGTACATTTTACCCGTTCGTTTACTAAGTCTGGATTCACATATATTCCCGGCATCTTTTGTTCTGTTATTTATTTTTATTATACGAGAACACAACGAGACTTTAGACAATAGAGAAAACTCAAAAATTGTTATAATAAATTTTTATATTAATTCTTCAGCTACGTTACATCTATCCGTACAGTTAATAAAGAAATCAACACAATCTCTCTCGTTTATCAGTTTAGTTGACTTGCAATTATATTTTATTTTCAAGCAAACCACTTACCCGTGTTATCATACATTACTTGAACTTCGTTAAGACTTTACGCGTATTAATATATAATATATATACATACAAATACATTCAAACTGTTTGAACTCGTTTGTTCAGTAGCGTAGGCATCAGCAAAGAAATTATTCCAGTAAGTTTGGTGCAAATATTTTAATTTAGATTTATTTACGAACAAAAGAAATTAAACGCAATTGTATATGGGCGGGAGGTGCAAACTCACAATCTTATATTTAGAACGGTAACGAAAATAGGTGTGCGGGCCGTATATATTTTCATCTCTTTGGTATATTATAACAATAATTATTCTTGCTAAATATCGAAAACGTACCTATATTCTTCACTTCTATAATTTAAAATAATAAATCGTCCTAAATTTGAATTTGGTCCGCGCACTCGATTTTGCAAACCTGAGTATACAATATTCTCTCTTTTTTCTACTGCATGCATTGTTCCATTTTCAAATGGTCATTTAGAGAAGGACTCACAGTAGTGTCAGGTTGATTGATTGAAAGGTAATTGAATGGTCGGTATTACACAGTCTAACACTTTTGGCCAACAAACCGGTTTTTACAAAGGAAGTGTTGCCTGCTTTCCCTTTGTTTTACGTATCACTTGTCTAGAAAACCGGTTTGTAGACCAATAGAAAGGTGGTCCCGAGCGTTCTGAGACCAACGGATCGATACTTTGGCGCTTGAGTGTATTTGATTCCAATTTTCTATGTATGTCGCCTAAGGTAGTGCTCCGCAACCTTTTTTCAACCATGACACATCAAAAATCCTCCAAGAATTCCGCGGCAAGTAAAAATAATTTTAAAAAGAGCTGGTACAGAGTGCATACAAAGAAAACACAAAAGATTTATATTTGGCTCGATACTTGAAAAAGCGACCCAATGTTTGTGGTCAAGAACCTTCATGGAAAACTGAAATTCAGAAAACATGCAATGGAACCTCGGTGAATTTTATTTTTACCGTCTTGTTGTTTGTCAATTTAACAAATTCCTCTCTCATTTTTAAGGACGTTCCGCGACACGTGGGTTGTGGAGGATTGGTCAAAGGATTTGGTTTGCCTTAAATTTACAGTCGATCGGTTCACGTCGTTTATTTGCAAATTATTAAAGATCACTTTTTTATTCAATTTTTATAGTTTTATTATTGAAATTATGTAAAATTATTGAATAATCTGTAAATCCTTTTTAATAAGATTTTCCTGCATTATCCATTGAAACAATTTCAATTAGTGGTTTTACCGAAAACTTGTAAATCAATTCATGTTTGTAGACATCACCTGGATTTACAATTACGCTGGGAAAATTATCCTGAACAGAATTTTTTTGTTAGATAAAAATTTCATAATCAATTTCCAAATTCGCACACTCACATGATTTACAGAATCGGGATATTTTTGTGTTTCCAAACAAAAGGCACCGTGCTTAGCATACATAGTACCACCTTTTCCTTTCACTGGTTTTTCCGAATTTAATGGCACCGGAAGTTTTTCTTTTCCTTCAGGATAAATCTATATTAAAATTATCAAAATCCATTAAAAATCAATAAAAACAAAAGATGGAGGAGGGGTATAGATACATTATTTTCCGGATCTGGTAAATAATTGGCTGTATACAATTGAACGCCAGGTTGATCGCAATATATTTCTAATACTCGTCCCGATTTTGTGTGTGAAACTCTGTGAAAATATTTATTTTTAAATAAATTGGAACCATCTAAAAATTAGATTGTCAATCATTACTCCGAAATAAAAGATAAATCCTGATTATCCTTTTTAGTCACACAGAAATTATCATCAAAACCAGGTTCAGACAGTTTAACCATAGCCGGTCCCAATTCACGGCCTGCCCTAAGATCAAATGGCGTTACAGATACATCACGAAGCTCACCAGTCGGTATTGATGCGTCATCCGTAACAGTATACTTATCAGCATTTATTGTTACAAAGTGATTGTAAATTTCCCTATATCCGGATCCCTTTTTTTTATTTTCAAAATGATAGAAAAATTTCTTATTTATTCTTTGGATAAATTTACTGGTTAGAGAGATCAATCTTACATGGCCTGCTAAATTAAAGTATGAATGATTTGTTAAATTGATTGGTGTTGGTTTTGAGGTGGTGGCCATAAATTTGACACAAAAATTATTATCGGATTTTAATTCAAACGATACGGATGCAATCACTGTACCCGGATAGCCTTCGAATCCATCATTGTTGACATGACTCATAACAACCTATCATTATAGAGAATCTTTAAATTAACACATTTTATCCAATGAATTCTTATACTTTGTTATCGATAATAAATGAAGACCAATTAATTTTGTCAAAGCCAATAAAACCACCGTGTAAATGATTGGGGTTGATATTTTTGGCCAATTCATATTTCTTTCCATTTAGACAAAATTCTCCATTTGCTATTCGATTGCATACTCTGCCGATGGTAGCTCCAAAATATGGATTATTCTTAGCTAAATATCCTTGAAAAAAAAAAAAGTTGACACCGTAAATAATAATAATAAGAAAATAATTAAATTACCATCGATATTATCAAAACCCAAGACGATATCGTCAATATTTCCTTCATTATCTGGCATTCTAATGGATGTAATGGTCGCTCCATAAGTTATAACCTGTGAATTAAAAATTAAGGACCTAGATCTTATTTCAACCCACATCAGGGTTGAAGTGTTTAAAATGATCTTACTGATAACATTTACAAATTAAAATTGTATTTTTCAATATAACTGATTGATTGACATAATGCAGAATTGATTACATTGATAAAAGATATTGATTAAGCACTTGACTATTTATGTATAATGTAAATAAAGTCGGTCGTATCAAACGTATATTCACGGCGGGCCTTAAGAATGTATCGTTAATCATTTCTGATGGTGTAAGACAATCTGTTGTGTCTCCTCCTTATATTTGTCTACTTTTTCTAGTTTATTTATAAATAGATATAGGTACACCTCTACTTCGAGTACCTAAACAATTTGCTAAATACTAATCCAAACGGCAGGAGGAGTCAGAGAGAACAAAGGTATGGTGCGTTGAAGATATCAGATAGTTGTAAATCAATAAGTGAAGCGATGATAATCGTAGAGCAGAATAGAGGCGAATACTTTAAGAGAAGGAGTAGAAAAAGGATAAGAAAAAGGAGGAGAAGGAGGAGAAGAAGGAGGAGAATAAGAAGGATAAGAAGGAGAAGGAGAAGAAGGAGAAGAAGGAGAAGAAGGAGAAGGAGAATGAGTAGAAGAAGGAGAAGGAGAAGAAGGAGTAGAAGAAGGAGAAGGAGAAGAAGGAGTAGAAGAAGAAGAAGAAGAAAAAGATGAAGAAGGAGAAGGAGAATGAGTAGAAGAAGAAGAAGAAGAAAAAGATGAAGAAGAAGATGAAGAAGAAGAAAAAGATGAAGAAGAAGATGAAGAAGAAGATGAAGAAGAAGATGAAGAAGAAGATGAAGAAGAAGATGAAGAAGAAGAT
>JANSTT010017838.1:0-15666 GCA_026745375.1 Platyura marginata | reverse complement strand
GGTAGGTGTGACATTTTGTCCATGCCACAATATGGAATTCACGCCCGCTAGCAATTTAACGCTTTAATCTAAAGACTCAACGTATTTTGTTCATACATTTTTAAATATTTACTCAGTAATTGAAATCATACATATAATTATGTCATGTAATATAATAACAGAGAGAAAATTCCACTGTTATAATATTTCAATTATATACCTTTTTCTTCTATATTTATAAGTATAAATAATATGTAAAGGAAAATGGGAATAAAATTGAAAATCAATATTTAAGTAAACTACAGTAGCACTTATATTGTCATAGCATAGTAATGTGACCTTATGCCAGTTTACTCGAAAACTACAATTTAAAAATGTTCGGTAATTGAATTAGCTTATTAAAGATAGATTAATGTCCATTTGTGAAAAACCAATATGGCGGAACATTTAATTTTATTATATATAGTGATATATCAATAAATAAATAACTGAAATAATGTCTAGAATAGATTAAATACGTCACACCACGTTCTTAAGACTTTAAACATTGATTAAATTCCTACACAATTGATATTCTATCCACAGATTAATCTATTTCGATAAAAAAATCCTTTGAATCTACATACTAACTACAGTCAATTTTCGTAAAGTAATTATATAAATTAGATCTTTGCACATAATTCTTTTGATATAATTAAGTATAAGCTTAAATTTAATACTTTAACACTAATAAATTAAATAATAGTAGCAGGTACTTACTACATAAAAATGTTTCACTTAAATAATCCCAACTTATATACATTATGAAGGTTTGAATTATTTATAATATTTATTAAAAATATTAGACAAAAATTAATAAATAAATTGGGAATATTTTTGGTGAAATTAGTTTTTACAAATTTTCATTTTGGAGAGTTGCTCCCATACAAAAATACCGATTCTCTTATAAAACTAGTAACCTCCTGGTGGTCATATTTATTCAAAATTGTTCCACATGATATGCGGCTTTTTTCCCTTTAAAATTCTGTACTAGTCGCATTCATTAGGTTTTTTAAAATCCAATGTCGGAAAATGATTTAATTTTCCAATAGGAAGGTAAGCGATTTTGAAAAAAAAAAATCGAAATTAATTTATATCTCAATTACTTGTGAACGGTTGTTCGGACAATTTTTGCTCATGCATTAGGGGGGTGCTAGCCCTTCGCTCTAAAACTTGAAATCTCGAAAAGTCGAACATAATTTTATTTATATGAAAATTTCTAAAACTTAAATATCTCACTCTCGAAAACTCGAACAGTTTCATTTTTTTGTTTTTTTTTCGTATTTTTTTAACTTGAAATGCGATTTGTGTGTGTAACAATGTCTATTTATATATATTAGAACAATATTTCTAATAATTTTTGCATTTGAATACTTAGTTTTTGTGTCACAAAGTCTGCTATAAGTAGAATAAAAAATATAAAATCATCGGCATTAAAATGTTCAAAACCGTCTATAAAGAAAACTGTTCGTGAAGCAAAATTTAACATACCAGTTTCTGAAGAAATATTAAATTTCTTTTGTTTTGCAAGGACTGTGTTGACTTATCCATATTTTTGCTTAAAGTAATACATCTTATAAACTCTCGAAAATTCGAACAATACGAAAACTCGATCTGGGGTGAAATTATTCTGTTCGAGTTTGTTAGATTCTACTGTATATGTAAATGCAAAATAATCATTTTTCGAAAACTCATTTTCAAAGATTTTTTTAAAAATTACCGCTTTACACTAGAACGGTATCCATGGATGCAAAAAATACCTCCAATATTCCTCTTTACAAATATAGATATAATTATGTCATAAGATTCGATAAGATTCTCTGTCATCTATATTTACTTAAAATTAGTATAAGTTTTTTTTGCCCATTCTCATAAATGCATACAGTGAATATGGAAATTCCATTATTAGAATTCCAAATGGCTAAGTATCTTTTGACGAAAATTATATAGTATAGGTACAGTAGAATCCCGAAAACCTCGAAAAGTCGAATACAATTTTATCTTAGTCTGTGTTTTTTTTATAATAATACATAATATTTATAAGTTACATATGTACCAAAAAAACGAAGATAAAATAATAATTCAAAATTGTGTTCGACTTTTCGAGGTTTTCGTGTTTTCGAAGTTTTACCGTTTTAAAACAATTGCATCTTTTTTAAGGGTTGAAGGGGCAAGGGTTGGAGAAGGATAGTGAAGACGTGTAGCTTTACTTACCAACCTTTTTTTTTAATTTATCATTTATATTCCTTTTTTTATTGGATTATATAGCTAAAACATAAGCTTCTGTTTAAAAAAAAAAAGATCCATAAATTAATTTACTGTGGGTATACGTATTTATGTATATTTTAGGCCTACGTACGTACATACTTTATACATGTTCCATTTGTATTTATGTCAAGTTTGCAAAATATGTATATATGTATTGTATGGTGGTATGGTATAGTAAATCTTTCTGCTGTTGTGTCGTTTTTTGCAAAATAAAATCAAAAGAAACCAATGAATTGACCTAAAGGTTTATTGAACTCAAAGATTGTATAACTTGTACATAAATATGTAACGTACAACGTATAGTATTAGGAAGCAAAACAAAAACATAATGGTACAAGTATGCAATCTTCCGTGTGCCTGTGCATGCAATATAACCGACCGATATGCACTTAAGATCATTAGTGTACACCACCGTTCACATATGCACGGGCACATACTTAATTTCTGTATACATATACTGGTTTGTTGTACATACATAAGTGCAAGTACATAATTTAATAAGTTTTAATGTCCCAGTTGGTGTGTCTTTTTCAACTGTTTGTATAGCTATTTTCTCTATCAGTTGTTTAATTGTCCTCTGGTGGTTTATCCCTCGAATATATAGTGGCGGCTTTAGAAAATTAATGATTCCCATCATTGTGGAACTATTAAAAAAAAAACTTGGACCATTTTGTTGGAAGAGAATGTAACATCTTGAACATCTTGACCGTCTTTTTTCGGTATTTTTTTAAAAAGTGACATAATTTTGAACTTTCTTATTATTAAAGATGTGGTTTTGAAATTTCGTATTTTTATATTACAATATTTTAAATTTCTAGCATTTTTTGCCAATAAATATTGAAATAAAAGTTAACCCTTTAGGCCGGTCGTCCACTGCATGCGTTTTCATAAGAAATGCGTTCAACATAAATAAATGTGATATATGCGATGATGGGATTTTTCGTCCGAATTCATGTGAATTTTGACATAATTGTTCAATGAATGTTTAATTTAAACGAATTTTGTTTTGTTATTAAAACGAATTGTGTTTGGTTATTTTACGACAACGAATAATTGTTTTAATATTATAATTTTTTAGGGAAAAAAATGGTGAACATTGTAAAATTAATTAATTTAATGTAATTCGAACAAAAACGCATTTAGTGGACGGATACCAACATATGCGAATTGCGATAAACTGGTTATTCACATTTCTGACGAACGCAATTCGTACAAAAGCGCATCTAGTGGACGAGCGGCTTAAATGTTTATATATTTTTTAAATGACTAGCAAACTAATCGCACGCAATACTCTCAAATAAATCATCAATTATAAACAGTATTGTGACTTCTCTATAATTTAAGATATCGATTTACGAGCTATACTTGAAAATGGGCATAACCGAGTTGGAAAAGTGCCCGAGGACAAAGATTGTAGATTGAAAATGTAACAAAATGGACTTGTTAGTGTTATACACATAGCGTATTTCTTTAGCAGTAAGTACAATGCAAATGATCATCTCCCTTACCGGTATCAAGATTGACAAGAGCTTTGCAAATCATATCTTCCGTTAATTGGAGTTTTCCAAGACACATGCCATAGAAAAAGGTTGTGCTGTTCTTGTTCAATGGATCACTGTTAAAATCACCCGTACAGTACAGTTATTTGATTTATTATTATTTATTGTTATACATAGACACTAGTTTTGCCCTTGGAATCTATGTAGGCCAAAACTATGGACCACGATTAAGATTACGGATAGTTTCCCGTAGGCGTAGATAATGTTAGATAGGGATTTCGTTGTTCCTATTAGAACATGAGATTATTTAATTCACTTTTAATTGTAATTTTTAAGCAAAGGTTAATTGTTTGTTTTAATATAGGGTTTCGCGCCTCTTTTTGCCGTTGCTATTATTTTGCACTAGCAGACACCACCTGTAAGTCCTGTATGTGTCGTCTACATAATATTTATAGAAAAATATGGTCAAATTATCTTCGAATTATAGTTGAATTATTTTTAATTCGAATTCTTCACATTCTAACTAAATATTTCTTTGAAATTCTAAGTATAAAAATAACTTTGCATGCAAAAAGACTAGACATTATCGATATTTTTCTAGAAGTAGATATGAATTTACTAAGTATATATGTACATATATACAGTATCTAGGAGCCTATGTATATATAAATATGTAGACATCATTCACCTTAAGTTTTATAGCATGAGGTTGTTGAGTTTGTCAGATTGTTTTGTTTAAATTGAAATACAGGGTGGTGTCCAATGTAGATTTTCCGGGGCAATTTCAATAAGTTTGAATTATTTAGTCGAAAAGCCAAGACTTTCGAGTTTAATTTTGACGATAGATCTGCGTTATCCTGTATTATGTACATAATTTACTATAAAATCAGAATATTGCGTGATGGGTCAATTGTTGGGTATTATATGGTATTATGTAAGATTAGAAATAAAAAGTTTTTCTGTACAAATAAATAACTCCATAAAATGTTCTGTTGACATTCAATGTATTATTGTCATTAGGATAATCTAATTTAATAAATATTAGTAGACTACTAAGTACTTACTGTATTAAAAGTTAGAAGTTAAAGTTATTTTTCGATTTTTTTCCGGAGTTATTTATCTTCAATGTTGAAAAATCAATAGAAAAATTATTAAGTCAAAAATTAAGTATTTTGTATACAAATATTCTAACGTAGTCCTAGTTTTGAGTTTTGTGAACGAAATGAATTTTTTTTAATTTTAAGTTTTTAAATTTTTTTGTTTTTAATTTATCTGTTTTTCTTTTTATTCTCAATTAATTATTTTTTTTGTAATTTTTGTTTTTTACTTTATTTTTAATATTTATTATTAAGTATTTTTTTTTTTTACTTATTTTATTTTTAATTTATTATTTTTGTACATATATTGAAATATTAGTCATCGAAAGGTTAACTAAGAACACATATTTGGATAGTTTTTTTTTAAAAAATACTTATAAGTAACTTCAAAATGATCTCTAGAGCAGACTGAGTAGACTTTTCCAGGACAGGGACATATAATTTTCTCAAAGTGTCGTGGTTCACCAGATATTACAACTTAATAATAAACTTACCTGTACATTCTTTTTTTTTTAAGGCGTCCGGTAAGAAAGCCGCATCTAAGACGCGAGAGTATGGTATGTGCGGCTTATTAAAGGTGATCATCCCAAAATATTTACTCGATCCATCGGTTTTTCGTTTTCCAAATTGAAATCTTTTTAATAGTTATGCGATGCAATCAAAATCGATGTATATAGGCGTCTCCAAATATTTTATTTACAGAATGTTAACCTTTTGGAAAAATCTCATCATTACATTTATCACATACAAATACATTCATTTCTAATTATATGGAAACCCACGAGAATTTTTCTATATTTCAAGCATACGTGACAATTATTTTTAATTTTGCCATTTTTAACAAACTAATTTTAGAAAAATTCTGTCACTATAATTGCGATGACGTCCGTTTGCAAAAAAAAAACAAAAAAAAAAAAATAAAAACAAAACATACAATCTACGAGTATGAAAATACAAAAGTGGCGCTAAAATTGGATCAAAATATTTTAAAATGTATATGAAATAAATTCCAGTGCGTGTTTAATTTTAATTATACGATTATGTTTACGTCACTTAAATCCGCTAAGATATAATTATTTAATGTATTTGTATGATGAACTACCTTATTTCTCACGTACATACTTATATGTTTATTTAAGTATATAAACAAAATTATAAAGTAGGTAAGTTGTCAAAATCCTGTTATAGAAATTCTAAAATTAATTACAAAATGTTCCATCCGTATTAAATATAGAAAATTAGTAAAACAAAATTTTCCAACAATGAACAGAGAGAAGAGAAACAGAGATACGAAGATGAAATTTTTTTAATTAATGCTAATTTCATAAATAAAAAGTATTTAAGCACACATAAGACGGTAGATAGATTCCAACATAATTACGTATTGTACGAATCTGTGTTGTATGAGACTAAGAGCAGGTGCAAAAATGGTGGTTACGTTCCAAAAATACGGATTTTTTTTTTCATTTTTATTTATTCCTCACTTTCGCATTGATTTGTCATTTTCTTAATGTTTTTTGTGCATTTTTGCAATTTTTTATTTAGATAAATTAACGACAAAAAATAAAATAAAATATAGGGGAGGCTGTGGTACAGTGTGGACCTAATTTTTATCATTTACTCGAAAGATAGTCGAAATGTAAAAACAATGAGTAGGAAAACAATTTTAGAGAATAAAAAAATGAAGTTTTTATTAAGAGACCAAAAAGTTCCACGACCTACCGCTATGGCGCTGCAATTAATTTTATGTCATTCCTAGGGTTCATCAATATATACAGGGTTACTCATATATTTGTTGTACACTTATTTCTGTTTTTATGCGAATTTGGTTTAACGCGATTAAAAAAAATTACTTTCAAATTTTTTTACGCGATTTTTGATTTGACGAGGTACAAACAAATTAAATTTGATTTAAATTTTAATAAGAGTAAAAACATAGTGAGAAAAATAATACAAATATGCCAACTGACGATCGCAGTGTGCTTTGACTTTTTAAGTTATTGTTATGAGGGGGCTGTGGGGCTACTGTCCCTGCACCACTGAGACCTAAAAGATCTATTGTAGATGCCTCTTCTGATGTTTAAATATCCTCGTTTAGCGAGGTGCTGAGGAACGTATCTATCGCGTAAAATAGAATTAGATGTACAAACAAAATCGTAGATAGTAAACAAGTATGAAGGTATATTATAATCGGCTTAGCCAATTATTTTTTTTTGCTGGTTACTGGTTTCTAGATAATGTACTTTTGACCATATTTATATCCTTTTTGTCATAGGATATAAAAAATATGCAATCTAAGCTCTACGATTGTAGTTCAATCAACAGATATAATTGGATATGTGGAAGTTATGTATTTACATATCATATGTATATTATGTACTACTTATTTAAAGCGTAATATAGTGTTTAGAACGCAACGACCTGATTTAAATTCAAATTGAAAAACTTTACGGAAAATCCTTAAATAGAAAATTCATTCAGAGTGTGCGGTAGGTATGTATATTGAGAATTTTTTTTTTCCATTTTCAATTGCTGTGTGTACCACCGTCGTCTCTATATATTTTTCAACAAAAAAGTTAGTTGAATTTATGTAGGTTGTCGGTATGAATATATTAATATTATAATAGGATTGACATGTTTTGAAACACTTGCCTAAAATACAGCTTTATTAAGGACAACAACAACAACAAAAAATGTTCTGTTGAAAAACATTGAACAAGACATAATGTAAAATGAACCTTGATATTTAAGTTTTGTTTTTCAAAAAACCAAGAAGACACGTTTAAGACAAATACACGTTATAAAGTTTTATTCGTTAAAATGGAGTAGTCCATTTCCTGTTGTTTATTATTTAAAGTTTGTTTTAATTATCTTTAAAGAATTTGTTCATTTAGTTGGTCTTCTCTGATTCTCAAGCATTTCGTATTTCTCGATTTCTCGAGAATAAAATACGAGAATTCTCGATAATCGGAAATAAATCATTTTTATTAGGTAGCTAAAGACTACAAAGCGTATTTTATTGCCTTTTTTCTTTTTTTAATAAAAAAGGTTTTAAAAAAATAACTTTACTCAAGTCATTCTTAAACAAGGATGAATTTTTGTTAAAAAATTTCCAGAAATCGGTAGTCTCAGCCACTCGCTATTAGTGCGGAAATTAGTCTGATAGTCTGCAATAGTTTCAAGTTTGTGGTTTTGTTGTTGTTGTTATTGTTGAAATATTGCAATTTTCTTAGAAATAACCAGTGACGTTTATCCATTTTCAAATGGTATCATATCTGATTGTGGCAGTATCCCCATAATTATCGTGTACACTTGTAAATTGCTTTTGAGTACAAAGCTTAGCAAATTTCCGGAAATGTTCAAATCTGATGTAATTCTCAGCTATTAGGGTGGAGGTTTTTTTAAACAAATTTACATAATAAAATCGAGAAAAAAATTGTATTTTTCGAGAATCCTAATCTAATCCTAATTCTAACCGAAAAAGTTGATTCGAATTTCACTTTAGGATTATAAAATAGGATTAGGCGCCAGCAAGAAATTTGGAAATTTTATGACCAAATGGACATATAGTACTATTTGGTCATAAAACTTTTTTCTAGGATCTTATCCCACTTTATTTTCTCAGTCTTAATTTTCTCTTAGGATGTAGAATTTAGTATACTATACAGACGAGTCTCGTTCTGGATGAGGACTTTTGAGATTGTCAATCATTTGTGCAGGTACCCGTTCTACCTGGTATCTAGACAACGGATTATGGAAAATTTCTTTCTAGCGAGTATTGGAACTAACATCAGGTCGGTCTGAGGTCCATGCGTTTTTAACTGGAACTCCATAACGTGTGTTGTGATCTTTAGGCCGGCTCCACTACCAAAAACTAAACTAACTAACTGGTACTTAGTATATATTTAACAAAGCTGGAAAATTCTTTTGGAGTTAATTTGAGAAAAAAACAATTTAAATTAATATTAAAAATATCTAACGCAGACTTTCTGTATTTAATCACCACTTGTTTTATATAATTATGTTTTTGTTTAACTCATTATAATAAATTAAATACCCAACTTACCATGTGACCTGGACAATGTTACGAAATTACAAATTAATTCATTTCAAGCAAATTAGACTTACCTAACAGTTATTGATGCATTTATTTTTTTTTTTAAAAACCCATATAAATCTTCCAATTAATCCAAATATTCCTGTTCTTTATACATAATTTTAGTTTGATGCATATCGCTGACTAACAATCTGACGATGAACTTATATACAAACTGTCTGCGGCCTTTCTTTTAGCTAACATAAAATTGTTCCTGGCACAATGCCCAAATATTTTAACTATAAGTCCATGCTGTTTTTCCTATATAAATTGCTTCGTCTAATATACAAAATGTTATAAGAAGCTACACTAGTTAAATATATATTTAAAAAAAAAAAAAAAATTTAAAAGAAAATTGTTTTTAAGCAATTTGAATTGATGTTTTGGAACTTTGAAATGATATACAAGTAATATAAATATATTTTCGCATAATTATTTTCTTATTTTTGTCTGTTTGGTGTAAATATTGCTCATTTCATTTTTCATTCTAATTACAATACAACAATTACATAAATATAGGATCAGAGCCGGTACTAGGTCGTTTCAATTAATAAGAAATTACTGTTTTTGTTTTTAATTAAACCTTCCGTCGGGCCCATCAATTTCTGAAACACCACACGGCTCACTAAATCTTAGAGATCAATTAAGAGGTCTTTTATTAAGTGGAAAGTAACTGACCATAGGAATAATAGAAGAACATGAGTGTAAACAAAAAATAAAAAAAACGACAAAATTTTGTGCACATTTTGATTTATATTTATTATTAGAGTTATGGTTGGTTTCTGGTTTTAATAAGGCATTTCATAGCTTTGAATTTTCCCCACATATTTTTGGCTGTTTCTTTAACTGTCCGCATTTTCCTACCATATTTTCAGAAAATATTAGCATCAACAAGTAATTAATAACTGCATTTATAGATTTCTCAAATATCAGTCGAAACAAGTAGGATAAATTACTGAATTTCGACTTTTTCATACAAAATATATCTTTTACACAGCACAGCACTGTATAAGTGTATAGTGTACGTGTACCATGGTAATGTAATCGGCGCTCTACGGTTACTGTTCAATGCAACTTTAACAGCACGGTTTTAGGTGGGATAAACCAACGGTAACCCTATAGAACGCTTTCTATACTCATAATTTTCATTTTAATTACGTACCAAGGAAAATTTATCAAAATAATGCTCACAAAATCGAACAGCTGAGTTTTATACTTAAAGCCACATTTTGAATTACTTTACTTATTTAAAATTCGTAACTCCCTATTTAAAGTTTTTTAAAAAAAAGAAGAAAAACTGCATTTTCTAAAAACACCCACATTATCCCCACAGTATTTCTCGTAAGATTACATTGGGCATTATAATTTCGAACGATTTAAGAAATTACTCCCAAGTAGGTATATTGTCGAAATATTATATAAAATAAAATATCCAACCCTCAATGACCTATTCATATGTATTTGTATATTGAACAATAATATGAGATTTTTAATAAACAACACAACACCGTTAATCACACACTATCAAATACTAACTATTAAAGTAAAATCGATTTAAATAAGAAAAAAACAAAAATCAAATTTCTACGAAACTTTTGTCAATTTCTTTTGTTCCTTATTTAGATAGGTTCATTGACATACTATTAAAGTTTAACAACAACAATAAAAACAAACAAAAATAAATAAATTCAAAGCCTCGTTTAAAGCCATTTTGCAATAAATTGAAAGTTACCTATTAATTCGATCAAATGGTTTATTAGTGTGAAATGTTATGGATAATTAACATTAATTTAGAATAGTTTTGTTTTTGTTTAATTTTTTTTTTATTTAGAAGAAGATAAAATATATACAGTCTGTTCCACAGAAACGTGTCTAAAAATAAATGCATTAAAAGTGCCGATTATTAATATTTATTCTTAATATTTACATGGCGTCCAGTCGTCCAGTATTATTGTCAATTATAGCTTTGTATCTTTTCGTACAATTTTCGGCAAAGTGTTTCGGATATTCTAAAGGTAGATCTCGCCATATCCGCTTCAGTACCTGTATAAACTGTCGGATGTTTTTTGCAATCTTTCACCACTTTTTGTCTATGATTTCTTTTTTATAGTAATTCATTGCCAAAAAAAATGACGGTTATGGCGTCGGTTATGGTGGTTTAATCACGATCCGAAGTTTTCTTTTGTTTAGTTTTTTACACTCAATGTTGGTCCTTTTGGATAAGAGTCACTAGGAAAATCACTTTTTATATTTTGCACTCAAAAGATGTCATTGTAGCAAGGTTTCAAAGCATACTGAAGAAAATGTGATATTTGGATAACGTAAACAATTTGCTACCACACAAATGCATGTGAGTGCATTCAAATAAAAATAAACGAAGACACGTTTCTGTGGAACAGACTGTAACAAACATTGAGACAATAAGAAAAAAAAATATTACAAAAACAACTTTTCATTGAAAAAAAAAGAAGATATCATGTCATTCCATTTAAGTAGCATAAAGTTTTACTGTCGTATACTTTTGTTATTGGTTTCAGTAGAAATGAATTTGTCTTGCGCAAAATTTGCAAACTAATTTTGTTTGAAGCATGTCCAATAAGTTTTTTAAAAAAAGATTGTTTTTAGTTTGCATTTATTTTTAAATTTTTTTACTTTTATATTTATTTAGTTTTATTTAAGTTTAATTTTAACAAAAAAAGTTAAACGATATAGTTGTGGGAGAAAATGAGAAAGGAACGATATGTAATTGTATCTTTCAAAACCCATTACAAAGTTGCGTCGAGCTTGAGATCTACTTTCTACCTTTTGTGAGCACCGGGCGACTGACAGCTAAAGTTAACCAAAAAAGAAAAATGTCGTTTGAAAAACAGTTAGTTTCGTTAATAAAAGAAAAAAAAAACATTTTTATTTAATAGAAAAAGTCTGGGAGGATATAACGACGAAATTAAAATCTACATTAACTATAAAAAAAAACAATTCTTATGTCAAAGTCGGCCTGCATTCTGTTTTGAAAGATTTTCTCGGTCGACCTCAACCAAAATGTTAGCTGTCAAAGTCGGCCTTAGGTTGTATTGTGTTTCTAGCCATTGTGCAATAAAAAAACGCAATATTTTTATCGCAAAATTTACTTATAAAGAAAACATGACTTCTCTTGAGATCCTTTATCGTACAGTTCTCTTAAAATCGCAGTGGTATTCTAATATAAATTTACTCCGTTCACTACATTACGATAACAAATCAACATTTACTAAATTTAAAAAAAATTTACTCAAATTGATATTTAAAATAGTAATTTATTTGTATAAAATTTGGAATTAAGAATATACGCTTAAAAATGGTAATGGAGCTCATTCCCGATGACACAGATTTATATAAATCCATTTTTATTGGCAACATTATTATTATTCTATAAATTGAGATAAATTGGAATTTAAGAAAAAAAATATGTTCAAAAATATGTTTCATTCGTGTAATGTGCTGTGCTATTCTCTTTAGAATATCGATATCATTTGGCAAAGTGCACATCATTGCAAAACATTATTATTATAGTTCTTAGTTGGGGTGGTCTTTTCTATCGTAAGTCATACAAAACCCAATTGGTTACATATAATTGGCAATTTTCCAGCTGATAAGTATAAATCTTAATCATTTTTTTTTTTTTTTTGAGTAGGATGTCTTATATTTTAATGGAGTTTTTCAACGGTACATAAAAGTGATTAAGTACTTATTTATTTTTATATACTTAAGTACTTAGTAACAGTTTTATTTCTATAATGGATTATTTAATGCAATTGAAAATGAAAACGCAATAGATACAATGTACATTCACATGCACACTGTGTACAGAACATTTATTATTTAATGAGTTGATATTAGTTCTATGCATTTTTAATGCTTAACTAAATAACATTTCCTATGTACATATAATATGTAGGTACTGTACAGTCTATACGACAATATTATCAAATCAAAAACATTATATAATAAATTCTGTACTAGCTACCAAGGAAATGAAGTTAAACTATCAAACAAAATTTAATATAGATATTTGTATACCATACTGACGTTATTTTGTATACATTGACTTCCTTTAATGGATTAACTTCCATTAATCGAAGGAAGACTGGAATATACGAAACCCAAGTGATAAGACTTTCATGTTCATCACACGATAAACATCATCGCATATCGCAAATATAAACGCTTAAAGCATCATGAATTAAATTTAACTTGATGGCATTTTGTGTGCATTAGTCTGTTGTAAATTTTAATATACATTACAGTCATTACTCGACAAAAAGGCCTGTGTCTAGTATTCGAATGGAAAGCCTAGTTTACCTTTTTGTTCGAATATATAAATGACTGAGGTACTTATAATCGAAAGAAAACGAAACAAATTTTGCTGGCCGAAAAAGTGGTCACATACAAATCCAGATCCACACACAAAATTTGAAGTCATCTTTAATCACTTTCTATTCAGTTGGACATTTTATTCGAAAAAATATTCATTCATTTTTTTCTTTCTCACATGTAAGACATATAAGGCCGTTTTCTTCGAGGGAAGACTGTAAATAGTATAAATGTTAATTAATTTGACACCTCGTAACGCCTTGACATTAAAACGTCTTCAATCTTTCTAATAGCATTTACGAAATAAGTTGACAGAAAATTAATGAAATACAAATTTTGGTTCTTAATGTTAATCCAATTCTTGGACCTTAAATGTTGTGGTAAGCAATCTTCTGCGAACCCACTATTTTCTGTCAATTTAACATTTTTATTTCTTTATCGTATTCTTTGTCAGTGTTTTTGAAATTAGACGATTAATCTTCGTCTACTCTCTGCACTATTGTACTCATCAGTCAACCCTACACTCGACCCTATAATATCTTATAGACAGAATTGTTTTTCCCCTCTAATTTAATAAGTAAATAAATTTAAATTTTCATTTTGAGCTTCCTGTTGCATTAGTAGTTATTTGCTATTTCTCTGGTGGAACTTAATCTAATTGTATATGTGTAATTTTCTGTCTGAAGTGCTTTAAAACAGATCTATATTCAAAGACCTTTACACTTTTCACCATTTGTAAACGACTTACCTGATTGACTGTGCCCGTCACACTGATGCTATCTGCTTGCTGATGACGTGACAAAGAGCTAAATATAAATTTATGGCATATAAAATTGTGAGTTTATGATTGTTATCAGTCTTTTCTCTCTTATATGACAAGAAATCTCAAGGAATTGTTATCATTTAAATTTCTTTTAATTCTCGGTGATCTGGCTTTTGCTATTTATAATTTCTGGGATTGTTCCTTTTTTCTTTCCTTTTCTTCAGAAGTGAATAGCTTTTTAGTAATGTGACACGCTTAAACATTCAAATAGATCCCGTCAAATCTCATTATTTTACTAATTTTTTTAATCATTGTGATGCCGCTTTTACTGCTGGCTAAGATTACTTATAATGAAATGGACTAGGTATATCGTTATAAAATTCCTTCTGACCACTCACGAACTCTTTTTTATATGGCCTCTCTATTAGATTATTTCGACTAACGTCATTTAATTACTTTAGTTTCCTAGCCTCATTCCCACACTTAAGGCAAAATATCACTTTTTAATATTCATTTCGCACCTTTATGTTTCTAGCGAAATATAACTATCAATTGTGGTTCTTTAAAAACATTTCTTGTGGTTTCCAATATACTTTGATCTCGACATTGATCTATCGTACAATTCTATCTAATAATAAAAACGGTTAAATTATAGATGGACAACTTCTAACCAGGATGGAAATCAATACCAGATTCTTTATACTTACTTAATAATATTATAATCCAAATGTGTAAGTGTATACATTTCAGAACTACTATAACGTATCATAAGTAATTTATGTACATCCAGACACTACTTCAATAACCATACATCACGTATCTACTTACATATAGTTTTAGTTTTACTTAATATTTATAAAATGTCTGTTCAAATCATGAGTAATGGATATATAAGGTGAGAACATAACACATATCTGCCATGAAATAAAATACGCACACCTAACGTCGGATGCGGCAGTATAAAGGGAGAAGAAGAATTCGCCATTTTCATTATGATTAAAAAGAGCCAAACGGACGATTTTTATTCTCTTAGAACTGTGAACAGAGATTTTAGCGCCAATCTTTTTTTACAGTTATCGTTTCGTTAAAATATCATTAGTTAACAAATAATTAAATAAATTTTAATCAAACGTTAACAAAAATCTCTGTATTAAGACAACGAACTAGGTGTGTTATGAGGTGCAAATGATTAGCTGAGGAATATGCCGAAACATTGTCACGAATTCTCTCTCCCAATAGAGAGCTAACGACGACCATTTTCATTGTGACTGAATCGTACTTTTCGACAGATATGTGCTCGCCTTATATATTCTTTACTCAATGGTTCAAATACACCATAGAGGCATAGAGTTAATTTTCTTCTTGTTTCTATTATTATACTAATACATACATATATGTATGAATATAAGGTACATATATACATATACTAGACATACATATTGTACTATGTAATTCTAAAATATACCAAACTTTGTACATGTTAATACAAATTCGCTGGGGTACTGCAGCAAAATTTCATAAATATCATCATATAACTAAAAGTTCGGACATGTATTGTGTATTATACATACATTA
>JANSTT010017837.1:0-15667 GCA_026745375.1 Platyura marginata | reverse complement strand
TCAAATTAACATGCCAGAGAAAAACATTTTCATGTTTTACCCCAGTCGGATTTGAACCCGGGACCTCCCGCTCCAAACCACTCAATCCACTGAGCCATTTGGTCGGTGGTCTGAAGATAGGGCCACATAAAAAAAGCACAAGAAAACATTTTCCGAAATTTCACTAGTACACCCAATTGTTTTTACACGGTTTTGAAATAACACGGTTTCTAGAAAAATAAATCCAATTCCGTTTTTACACGATTTCATTCGAAATAGCACTGTTTAAAAAATGGGTTTGATTAAAATTTAAAGGAAAAATATTTCCATTAACCGTAATTTTCTAAATATAACAAGCATTAGTGTTAATACAAAAAGTTAGCTCTTGGCTTTTTGCGTAACATTTAGGGTCTGATCGCGACCGTCAGCGCTCTTGAGACGACACACAGAAAGCGGTTTGCCGCGATTGCCGGGAGATTAAAACAATCACACATTGTAAAAGCAACATGGTTTTTACATAATTACCTTCGCAATAAACAGGGAACAATAATAATAACATAAAATAAAGAAATTACATAACCTATTATATGAATATGGACCAATCCTCTATTTTTATATGTGCTCCATGACTTTTTGTACACGATTTTTTCTGGAACGTATCTACAGTGTAAAAACAGAATTAAGTGTAGTTATAAAAAATATTTTTAGCAACAAATTGAAAACTTGTGCGGTGGATAGGGACCGCATAGAAAAAGTCTGACATAGAAATTAACTGAAAATCTTTCCATGGAGAGATTGTTTAATGAATTTTTGATCAATTCAATTTCAGTTTCGAAAATAACTGAAAGAAATCTATTACTTCACAGCTTTAAAAATTACATTCCAAAGTGAGATAAATAATTCACATATTTAGTTTCATAGCATTTAATTTTCACGCTTATTTTTTTGCATAACGTAAACCCTTCCCAACTTTTGCAACTGTCGTTATTTCCGGTCCATATTTTCAGAAAATATTAGCATTTAAAAATAAAGAATAATGACATTCATAGATTTCTCAAGTAGGAGAAATTACTGAATTTAGACTTTTGCATAAAGAAAATAAAAAGTTTTCGAAATATTGGCAACAAAGTTGTATTTATCATTGACCAGCCAAAAAAATCATTTCCTTCGTCCGAAAGTGTTATTTGGAAAAACACCATTATTAATTATAATAAAATATCATAAAAACTGATTTTTATAAATATTCCATCGATATTTTTTTCTGCAAGTCGTTTTAATTTGAATTCTGTCTTTCGCGCATTGCGACTGCTGGCCAATTGATTGTTCGTGCGTTCTGTTTCTCTTCCCCGATCTTTCGATTCTCTCTTCGGCTTTCCGTCATGGTTGGTAGAAAGTATAAGGCACACTATGTTTATTTAATTTAGAGAATAGCAATATTCAATTCTATTCAACCCGCCGTCGCGCCCTGTGAGGTATGCCGTAATGCAATGTTATCGCTAGGGATCTCATCTACGACTGACTGTATCATCGGAACGTTATGTCAATTTATTGTAATCCGTTTATCCCCACGATGACGGGCTGCAATCATTGTCATTTTTGGTTATTTACTATAATGACCGGACTTTTGGTTCATATCAACATTTCTGCCGTTAACAAAAGTGTGATTGGAACTGAACATTAATGGAAAAAATTACTTAATTCTTGTGCTGCAGTAGATTTATTGCTGATGTAAAAAAATATTCATAATTATAAATTGTTCGACAGAGTTCATATTAAGAGGAACCTTACAAATTATGTTTGGACAATCATAATCGTAGCCGTACACTTTTAACTAATTGGTCTACACGTAACGATTGGTTTTATTAATTGGCTAAAATTTTTGAACGAAATAATGCATAAAATGCATCATCTTTAAAAAAAAATGGTGTATCCAAAAATTATCGAAAATTAATCATAGAAATAAATAATAATACTACTACTACTACTACTCACTTCATAACATCTCACATAAATAGGTATGTAGATATAAAATACAACGGTTAACACCGGAAACAAATTTATTTGAAAAAAGTTTCACAAAAAAAAAAATCATAAATAAATAAAAATAGAAATTCTAAGTAATAACGTGCGGCCAATATTTTAATATTGGAGCACAACAAAAACAGGGAATATATATACATACTATACATATTATGTAATATACATTGCATATATATATATATATATTTATTTATATATATAATTTTCGTGTTACGTAAGTTATTATGTAGGTTTATTTACTCTAATATTACAATAATAATAGTAGCATATAATATACTTAAATTGTTGTGAAAGATGCACTACCTAGAATCACCACTATCTCTAGATGACACTGATGATGATTTTAAATCACGATTTTTAACCGTTTGCGTTGCTGGCGCCCTATTACGTCGATCCGTACCTAGAATTAATGTTGGTTTGCCAGTGGCCGCCGGTGGTGATTTTTGTTTTGTAGCGGCAACACCACGTTGCGTAACCTGTACATTTTGTGAAAATTCATCGATAATTGTGTCTACAGCATTATTGGATGAGGCTTCGGCTTCCGGTTTTGATTCAGTTTTATGATTTTTCTCTTCAGTTAAACTAACAGCTTCGGCTTCTCTTCGCGTTATTTCTAAATCAGACATTGTCGATAACAATAAATTGTGAACATATTGCGACCTAAAATTTGTACGATTAAAAGAAAAAAAAATACAAATCTATTTTAGAAAATTGATTTTAAATGCCAGTAAATTAAATACCTATCAGCTCGCTCACATTCCATTTGGACGTTTTCAGTTTCTACAAGCAAAGGTGCCATAAAACGACTTAACAAAAATTGTGATTGATTTGATTGGGTTAAAGCAGATCCATTGGATGATGATGCTAATGACAAAGAATTGGACGCAATGACAATTTCACGACCATTTACTAAATTACTTGTTACTCCCGTCGATGCCTGTTGCGGGGCTGATGCTGTTGACACAGTTCCCGATGTACTTGTAGTGCTTATAATTGAAGTATATACTGTTGGTAATCGTGGTAACCTCTCCAGCTGTTGACGGGCAGCCTGTAATTATGGCATTATAAGAATACAAATTTATGAAAAAATAACGGCTATTATGATAAGAGCATAGATACAGATTAGCGACTAATTCAATTGCTGGTAGTCTTAAATGGTCCCATTTTTTATTTTTAAATTCATTATACTGTGCTCAAAATGTTCACCATATTTTGATTGTTTCAAAAGACCATTTTTTAAATCAGAACCTAACTTTTTGATTTTATTTTCGCAAAATCAATTTATTAGGGCAATCTACTGTACATATTACTAATATTGAATCTGAGGCTGGGTGGTTGGATTATAAAAAAAAAAACAAACTAATAACTGACATTGTCTTAAATATGGCAAACTTTAAAATGTCGGAGAAATAGCCAACATTTAAAAGGTTTCCGTAAAACGAACATCTCAATTTGCTGTATGAAAAACGATCTGATCATTTCAATCAAGATAAATGGAATTGGAGGTTTATATAAATGGGTCTATGGTGGTCTTCGTATAGAATATTAAAATATATAATTATTTTCTCACTCTTATATCGATCAATCGTCTATGTATTCTGACGAAACTATTATTTAACTTAACAAATAACACAATGAATTTAGTTCATACACTCACTGAAACTTGTTGCCGCTCTAATTGAATTTGCGTTTGAATCTGTTGCAATTGAGAAGGTGCTGGAGCACCAAGTCTTCCTCCAGATAGTTGAAACAGAATTTCTGCTGTTGGATCACGGCCTACAGGATAAATAACTGGCAGTCCACTATTTGTGCGCCTTGGACGGGGCCCTCCAATAGGTCGACCTGAATGGGGAATTCGTCGTACACCTCCATGACGAATGGCCGATGGTTCATCGTACATTAGTGGTTAAGGAAAACATTTTCTTCTTTATATTATTAGTTGAGGAATTAATATTGTAAAATGTTCAATTTAAAAAAGGATATTAAAAATGAGATCAAATCTCTATTGCCAGTTCGATGTTCAATGGTAAGATGTCCGGCAAAATCATCAGTCACCAAATTTGGATCACCACCCGGTAATGCTGCACATATTGGACATACTACTTCATATCCAGTATCGGTATGTTCGGCACTGACATGTTCAAATAAACCCGAATCACTGAAACCCATTTTCTTGCAAAATGGACAAGTAAAACTTTGAGGCTGATCGGCACCCAATACTTCACCGCCGTAGTATAATTCAAAATCGGACCTTGTTAGTATACACTGCATTGGGTGTTCCGATAAATGTCTAGTACTTGTTACACCCTCTTCATAGCAATTTGCGCACAAATCATAATCATAGCAAATTAGGCATTTGTAACGGCGACAACGGAAATTAGTTTTTAGACATGAATCGCAGCTAACACCTGAAAAATAAATCAATTTCAATTTATATATTAAGTAGTAGTTAAGTTAATGTATTACATTTTACATATTTGTTGATTTATTTTTTCATTATTTACGACGATTTCATCAGTATTATACATACATATTTTTCTGATACTTAAATTTAGTTGAAAATAATCAAATAATCTATGAACTTGTGAAGATTTCGATAATATTTATTAAGAGCAAAATAATGGACATCTATAATAATTTATCCCGATAATTAGAAAATGGAAATTTAATGCAGTTTTAAAAATATATTCGCTACCCACATTATGACTACTGGAAGAAATATTGCTTGGAAAAATGAATTCAGGTACATTTTTCCAATATCATCATTGTTGTGAAACTGTCTTTTTGGCGAAAAATGTTGGTTCTGATCATATGCGATTAAAGCAAAAGAAAACAATATTTGGTGAGATTTCGAAAGATATTTTCAAAAAAATGACTTCATTATTATTATTTGACTTGTCAAAATCGATAGACTCCATTTCTTCATATTAAATTTTGCCACTTTTTCAATTAACAATTTCCCTTATTTTGCATGATTCATTATCGATATCACTATCAAACGGGATAAACGCATCTTTGTAGATTTGGTAACGAATATGTGATGATCCCCTGTATAGTGAAAAACCTGAAACCGTTGATCTATTAATATTTTGATATAAATATAGAGCGAGTTATTGGTATCTGATTAATCAATCATCTGATGAGTCTTGCTCTATGTGCGACTATTACATTTGTATATCGACAGCGAGGGATTTATTTGCAGATAACGAATATGAGAAGACATCTTTTACAAAGTGTACTTTGCTTTGAATAAAAATGAAAATGTGAAAAATATTTGAAAAAGCAATATTTTTTCCCCTTTCTAAAATTCTAATCTAACTTTTGAAAAGCCTGTCTGTTTATAATGATAAACAAATTAAAAAAAAAAATCTGATATGAAATACAATTATAAATGTAATTATGATTCGAATAAGAAATGTTAGAGTCACTATATAATTTAGTAAAATATTGAATTTGATTTCGATACTGCAAAACGATGTCTCTAATTGTAGAGGATTCATCACACTGAGACTTGTTCACAACATTTGATTTCATCTAATCTTTGGTTGAAATTGAATTTCTGCTCTAAAATTCTAAGTATCGATTCTAACGCAATTCTCATAGTAGTCGCCTCTAGTCGCTACTCTTTCTATGACTTATTAATGATATAAAAACGTGATTAAAAGTCATTCCAATCATGTTAGTAATTACCAAAGGAATTCTTAAAAACTGAAATATTTGAAAATTTGAATAAATATCTTTTAATTGTATCATGTCCATCATTCATATCATAACTACAAAATCGACGACCCTGTAATAAACAGAAAGATTACCTAAGTGTCACATTAATATAATAATTTTGAAAACATATTCATGATAAGGATACCTATTATGTTAGTAGGTAATGGGGTAATATGGGCAACAAATTGCAGTGTATTTTTAGAATTTTAGAAGAACCAGTAAAGAAGGAATAATTGAATAGACCGATTATAATATACCCGTATGAGTATTTGTTTGTTATCTACGACTTTGTCCGCGACTTTTTTGTCTGTACAATAAAGAAATATTGAGTAAAATAAATACAAATGATTAAAATCATAGAAATGACATACAATTGATTGGAGCGCCATAACGGTATGTCGTGAAACTTTTTGGTCTATGAATGAAATCTTCATTTTTGTATTCTCTATCATTGTTATTACATTAATTTTTCCCACATTTAGACTACCTTTCGAGTAAATGAATGGTTTAACATCATACGGGTATAAAAAGTTTTAGATGTGTGGAGCATGATTTTGGTGTTTGCTCAGGAGTAGTATTACATATGTACTTCATTTTTTACTACGAAGATAATTAAAAGTTGAGAGAAGACCTAGCTTTAGACTACTAAATGAGTCGTCGCATCGATGCTTTGAATTCGGTTGTTATTTTTCAGTTTCAATGTACCTTCTAAAAAGTATCAAAATCACTATTATTTTTGTATATAAGTCTAAAGACTACATTACAATATTTACCTCACCTCCATTACAGTCCTATTACCGGCGGTAATCTACTTTTATACATATAAGGGTAATTTATTTGATAAAACTAGATTGCTAGATTCTAGAATAAATTTCTACATGTCAAATATATTCTGGAAAAATACAAATACTTGGATGGCACAGAAAAAATAAAAAAAGGAAAGCGCGTAAATTTGAAGTAGGGCGAAAACGTAGAATTATTTAAAGAAGGCGTATGAAGCAACATTGGCGCAAGTACTCACAAGTTTATTAAAAGTGTTACAGAAACTTAATTATATTTTTCTGAATGAGCGACATCGCTCTAATAAAAAAAACCCATTGTCTAAGAGGAAATAAAAGAAGTTAAATAGTATACGATTGAGGTTGATTTCTCTACAAAAATGCACTTACCGAAAAATTGTTCCATTATTGACACCGCGTCTACCTACTTGGTCAACAAATTTATGATAGTTTTTTGAAAAATGATTGTGTTGGATACCTATTTGTTCTGTCGAAATGTTTTGCAGAAATTTTGTATTTTGTACTGCGCAAATCTAGAAAACTATACCGAAACAATGAATTTATAAATAAATATGTACTGATCATCTTTGAGCAATGACATTTAATTTTTCTAAAAATTTATTTCATGAGGAATGGCGACAAAGAAAATCAATAACGAGGTATGAAACCAATTAACCCTACGTTTTTCGGGCCACTAGTTTTTTCCGGATAAAACAGTCATCGCAATAGGTTCATTCCAGTATACTTTATATTAACAGATTAAAAAAAAAAGTTTAACTAAAATATTTTTTTTGAGCCATACCTTCATGACGACTCATAATTTGCTATGACTAGCGTCCAAACCACACACCAAAATTCCACAATGTTTCCAATACTGTAGTTATGAAGTAAAACGGTTATTTATTCTTTTAACTGTTATTATTGCAATTGTATTTTTCTGTAGTAACCAATTTTTCGTTGACAAAATTTCAGAATTTAGAAAATAAAAAAATATTTCTTCACGAACCAACACTTTGTGACGTCATTTTTCAGTATTGCCATCGAAAGGAAAGTACCCATTTTTTTCTTTTTGGAATATTGTTGTCATGACATCTAGCGGATTTAATTATTAAACTATTTTTTTGTTAAATTAATTTTTATATTCAATATTTACATACCATCCATGCTCATTCTAACTGCCAGAATTATTACTTTTTAAGTGCTAACAATTTTTCTAGTACACAGGTAATCTTGACTTCTCTTAGTTGCCTTCACTTTGGATTTATATTACGCCATAATGTAGATTGTAGTCTAGTGTTGTTTTGACTAATTTACTCAATTCGCCGTAAAATATCAGTTCTATTTCTTATTTGAGTACAAGTTGGCAACACTATACTGATTAAATGGCGAACCTGCTTTGTGAAAAAGTTATTATGGAATATTAATTAGTATCGAAAAACTAATTCAATAATAATTTAATTACATTACAAAACTGTTTTTTAGTTTTCTTTTTCTTTTATGAGTACAAATTGACGAATTTCTATTGCTGTATATATTTCAATCACAGGTAATTTGTCTTTGTTTTGTTTGTAAGGTTTGGTCCAATGACAGTGTTGGTGCCTTTTATTTTTGCAAATTTTTCTTAAGTTTATTGCGTTATGTTATTATACCTATTATTATGACCGTTTATAACAATTTAAGTATGGAAGAAAATATGATTACAATTAAATAAATACTTTGTGTCTGTATGTTTTTCATGACTTTGTGATTGTGTATAGTGATTCTTTCAAATATTCGATGATATCAAGTTTGGGGAGTACCTATACGTAGGAAAGTAGGTAGTTGCTTTTAGTTGGTGACAATTTTGTTATTTTACAAATAATTAGGCTTGTCGCACAAGACAACTAAAATAGTCTAAAAATAGACTGTCTCCAATTTAGATAAATTAAAAAAAGGCTATGTTCAATATAGTAGATAATATTCATACTTGGGCTGAGCGAAACCTAAGGCTTATTGCGGTAAGCTACAAATTAAGGACCTTTTGTGGTTTACTTAACCAAGTAAGGTATCAATTAGATCTCGTTGCTATTGGCAGAAGATAAAGAAGCTCGCCTTTGGATGTCCCCAAAAGAAGTAGATGTAAATCCGTGCCATTTCTTAATTAGGAAATTAATAAAGTGTTGAGTACTAAATTTATTTGAACGAATTGTGTTGAGCACTAAATCAATTTAAACAAGGGAACATAGGTTTATCTATATAAGATCTATATATCTATATCTATCTAGGTGACCAGCAATTGTGAGTGAAGTCAGTTCAATGGAGCAATCGGTGAAACGGGAATTCTATGATTTATCCAAATTGACGCTTCGGAAAAATCAAAGCAAAATTATTTATATTAATTTATTTTTTATTTCAGCATTTCAGAATTTATTATTATGACCGATCTAATAATATTTTACAAATTGTTCCACGCTCATAAAGTTTAGAGAGAATTTAAAAACATCTATTGTGAAATATCATGGATCTAATTTTTTTAATAATCTCCTTCTGTATTTATTTGTTAAAAATTGTTTATGCGGATGTGCTCGTTTATAGTCGAGAATCAAATCAGGTAAGTTTATCTTTTTTCCTTTTTATGTAGTTGACATATTAGCAACGATTTTATTTGTTTAGCTATTTGAAGAATTTCGTGATTTACCTGCTAGATTTGGTTGGCAATTGCCATCAAATGGACTTAAGCTCATTGTGGTGGCGGCAAAACCAATTAATGGATGTGATCCTATAAATGGACCACCTAGTTTTGAGGATAAAGTTAAATGGGGTGTTTTAATTCAAAGGTAAATTAATTTATACAATTAAAAATCTTGCAGAAAAATTCTTAAATATCGATTGTTGTCTTTAAAGTCTATTGTTATGAAATTTCGTTGGTGAACTTCAAAAAAATAATTACAAATTTTGATTTCGATTGTATGGACTTTATACTGTAAACGACCAGATAAACATTGCATAAAATTTGAACTTTTGTTCAGTATACATAACACAATAATATCAATTGCTCGATGAAGACTCTCATAACTTGAGCTATGATATAATTTTCGTTTTTGGTTTTAAACCACGTCCCTAAATTATATCTACAATTTACTTCAAATCATTTAGTTATTTAAGATTTATAGATAAATAGTTATTTAAATTTAAATATTGACTAATGATAAATTACTATTTCATTTTAATAGTGTATGTATGTTTAGATACAAGTTATCACATAATCGGTAAATTATCATTTGACGTTAAAAGGTTTTCTTTTTCAAAATACGATAATAGACAATTGTTGAAGATAATATTTTTAGATAACTTTGATCAGACGATATTTATCATGGTTCAGAGATACTTTTGTTCTCCCTCAATGTGAGGACATCTCTGAATATTGACATCGAAACTTTTTGTTTAAGGCGCAAGAATGTCTTTTGGACTTTTTCTTATTTATTTTTACGATCGCATCGTTATCAATATTAAAATAGTTTTTATAGTTCGTATTGTTAATTCAAATTTGTATTATTGTGTTTGTGTTATATTTTTAATCAATCCTCTTTAACCTATTGAAGAATGTGCACACAATTATATCTTTTAACCTTTCTTTCAGATATAACTGTTCTTTTGAAGAAAAAGTTCGAAATGCTCAAAATGCAGGGTATGATGCAGTCATAATTTATAATATGGGTAGTGATGATTTAGGTAAATATGTATTAAGAAATATTAATTATTAATTGGGGTTTCTAAGATATAACTTCATAATCGGTGTTGTTTTTAAAATTTCTCGTACAACCAATTTTACATTAAAAATACATGTCATAAATAGATTTATGGTCAAAATGTACTTTCTACTTAAAGTATTATGAGGCGCTAAAAGAACATAAATAAATTATATTATGTTTACCTAATGAATGTGATAAACAATGTTTCACATTTCATTCCATATCCACTGTTATTCTAGTTGTTGCCTATATATTTTCGATTGTTTTGGATCGGTACAATCGGTAATTAGGTTAAAAATCACAAAATTCTTAAGAAAAAATTATTTTAATTACTTTTCCCAAAAAAATCCAGGAAAAGAAAAAAGTGGTCTAATATAGCATAGGTTACGAAATAGATGAGGAATATGTTTTCCTATCTTTCGTCTTGTTTATACAGAACACGCTTATCACCAATGAGGGCTTACTATGTATGTACAGAATAACTATTTTGTTATGGAATTCATCTTATTTTCCAAATAGCTTATTGCATGTCGGCTCAATGCGTTTTTATGATATTAATATTAATTTGACAATATAAAGTGCCACGGTATACCATTTGAGAATCCTTATTGTTGTTGTTCATATTTTAATACCAATTCTTATATGACTGAGTAAAAAAATTACCTTTGTGAAAATTCGTTTTTAAATTGCACGACTGATTATCGAGTTATATTGTGGATCCGACGTACAATGTCTACTGTGCATGAACTATATCTGATTAAGTTTATAATTTAACAATTTTAGAACAAATGTCTGCAAAAAATGATGAAGATATCATCATACCATCTGTATTTGTTGGTGGAACTACCGGCCGAGCTATTCTCCTCAACTATCAATATGATGAAGGATTTTCAATAGTGTTAAATAGTGATTTGCCTTTTAATATAAATACACATCTAATATTACCATTTTCGATTGTTGTTGGTTTGTGTTTTGTTATTATGGTTGGATTTATGATTGTAAAATGTGTTCGAGAACAAAGGCGATTGAGTAGACACCGATTACCGAAAAGTGTTCTCAAAACAATTCCAACAATGAAATATAATAAATCCCTATCATATGAAATGTGCGCAATATGTCTGGATGACTATATAGAAGGTGATAAATTAAGGGTGCTTTTATGTGATCATGGTAAAAACATTTTTATATTCAACCTTTAAATTGATTCACGTATTATGGTAATTTTTAGCATACCACTGTAAATGTATTGACCATTGGTTAACAAAAACACGACGAGTTTGTCCAATTTGTAAGCGAAAAGTTTTATCGCATCGAAATCAGACACGAGATGATCATCGTAATTCGGATTATAGCATGTCGGATACCGATGCTGATGACACAACTCCACTATTGAATCCTGTAGAAAACTCAAATAATCATGGGACTTTTAATCAGACATCAAATGAAGGTAAAATGTAATTATTTTTCAGGTTCACTTTTTAAACAGACTTGTTTAAATTTCCGTTTACATTTTAATTTAATTATAAAAAAAACGTTAAAATCTGTTTTTGCGCACTACACAACGATCATGAAATTTTATATGTGTCATGTTATAATACATTTTGGTAATCATCATTATGATATTAATTTTTTATCTCACGTAGAACCACTTTTTAACTTTTGATTTTAACTTCTTTTTTTTTTTTAGTATTAAACATTATCGTTCAGCCTGGGGTTATACCCCCTGTCTTTCCATTTTAATACCACTACATTCGAATCTCTGAGATGATCATTTCCGACCGGCTACGATCAAATGGAATTGTGAAAAAATAGAGTGAAAATGCTGCTTAGTAACGACGATGGTCTTTTAACTGATGTAGTTTTAGTGAGGATAACTTTGGTATTGTTCTTATAGTGCTGTTATAAATATTTCTGATATTTTTAAACAAAAAAAAGAAAGAAAAACGGGAAACTTCACTTTCCTTTCTGTATTTCAATTAGTATAAGATGTGTATGGTAAAAAAACGGGAGTTTTTGTCGATTTTCATTACCACTACAAAAACTTACCATACCACCATTACACAATTTCAAGATTACAAAGTTAATCTTTTCAAAACTCGTACTTACATACAGTAGTATGTAAATCTTTAAACACGTTACAATATAAATTATAAATATTGAATCAATAAACATGAAATAGTAAAACGTATAATAATTATAAAATATTTAAATTTACAAAAAAATATACAACTAAAATAAGTATAAATAAAAAAAAAATTAATAATTCGTTTATACAAAATTTAATTAAGACCCGTGACTTTATAAAAAAATGATCGTGCCATGGAAAAATAGTTAATAATTGTGTCAATATGAAAATCCTCAACCTGTGAAGGGGGGGAAATCGCTAAATATTGAAAAAATGAGTCAAACTAAACTTAAAAAGGCTGCTAAGTAAAGCTACATAGTTACACATAAAATTACCGTTCCCTCGAAGCCGAACCTACCCCTCACACTTTTCTCCACTTTTTTAAAATTTAATATAAGAATTGTTAAAAAAATTCCATTTGATTGTATTTTAGTATGGGGGTCCTATAACGGTTAAAAATGGATCAAAAATGGTGATAATAGAAATGCAGTACAAATAATAAAAACTTTTTTGTATGTACGATTTTTTCAAAATTTTGTCATTCGGTCGACGAAAACATGTTTTGTCGAAGGGTTTGGGAGATTTATCAAGTTATCGTGCCAACGAAGCGAACGAGCGATCAGAGTGACCAAAATTTGTATTGAAAAACCTTCAATTCGTAGAGAATACACAAAAAAGCGAAAAAAAAAGTTGAAAATTTCTACATTTAACTAAAGCTTCCATTTTATATTTCATATACAGCAAAAAGATGTTTTAATCGAAAATGTTAAAATAATGTACGTCCAACCTCTCAAGTACACCTTTTCGACATACAGAAAAATAAGATTTGAAGAATTTCTCCAAAATTAATGTTATTATTATGTCTAAAAAGTAGATACAATTAATTCACCATTAATTTGTTATGAATTTTAGATGACATCTCCGAAATATGTCTGTGGTTCAAAATGTTTTCAATTTATTATTTTTAATTAAGTAATTTTAATTTTAAATAACAAAATTTGGCGAAATTGTTTCAATTCTTCAAGTTATGTTTTTCTAATTCGTACATATATAGAATGTAGTGGCAAATTTATTTTCATCCGTAATGTAATGACAGTTCCACCATCATTTCAGAATTTCCTCATCAACAATGTAGGCAATATATTGATTTGGAATTTTCTAGTTAAACTGTAATTTCGTAACTGAAAATTAATGTTCATACAATTTTTACAGAAAATGACAATGGTACAGAAAGACTTCAGCCACGTGAAAATCAATTTTCAAACAATGAAACAAATGATAATGTGATACACAATGAAGTTCCACCTTTTTGGGTATCTGTTAGACGGTATAACGATGCTAATTATCTAAATTTCTTTTAATTAAATATTTCAACACAATTTTTAGATTATTTCGATGGAATAGGCAATCAACTATTGATAGAACATCACCCGAAAGTGATTCACAGGAAGTGTTAACTTCTTCAATGATATCGGTTCCAGTTCATATAACTGCACATTCTTCTAGTAATAATATACTTAATGTAAATTTAAGCGGTTCGTTTAAGGACGGTATCGATGAAAGAACTACACGTTCCATAAATAATCTCAGAAATGTTGTTGATCAACCAATATCAACAACATCGACACAAGCCAGATTGGGTGTTGCAGCTTTACCAAATACTGAATTTCCAACAACATCACGGACTAATAATTGTGGTCCAATTACCAGTAATGACTTACTTGTATAAAACAAAAAACAAAAATTATATATTTTCATATTTTTAATCAATTTTTAAACTTTTGTTTTAATAATATTTTTAAGTTTTATGTAGATTTTATAGTTTTATTTTATTTGGATGTTATTATTTAGGCCATCCGTCAACAGATAATTGAGTAAACATTTGTAAATTTATTATAATAAGCAAATTATAAATTGTGCTAATTTCTACAATGTATTTGATGTTCAAAAATTACAAATAAAAACATTAAAATATTATTTGAATTTTATTTTTATTTATGTGATATCAACAACGATGGATAAGATCATATACATAAGTAAGACACTCTGTCTAATAATTCATATATGTACACTGGAATGCCTTCGAATTTGATCTATTTAATTATTACGTATCGAAAATTTCGAAAGATAAAAACGTCATGTAGGGTAGACCGCCCATAAGTGACGCATGGCCCTAAGTGACGCATAGTACTTTTCTCGAAAAGTACTAGTTTATTATTAACGCCCACTTCATTATCGGCACGGCATCTGCATAAAAAATAAGAAGTTTCAGTCTAGTTATCATTTATCTGCCTTGCGAAGTGGGTGTGGCATTTAGTGAAACGTGTTTTTTGGTAAGAAAACGTTTTATTTTTTTTGAGAATTTTTGTTATAAAATCAAGAATTTTTAAGATAAAGTAAAATGATTTATAGTTCTCGAAAGTAAAATATGTTTTACATTTTATAAAGAATGTTGTGTTCAATAATATTTGTGTTGAGATGAACTGCATGACTGTTTGTGATTAAGCAACAAGGTGCCCATAAGTGACGTAACAACAGGTGCCCAAGTGACGCAACAACAGATGCCCATAAGTGACGCAACAACAGGTGCCCATAAGTGACGCACTAAATTTTGCCGTTGTATCCTGTAAAGACATAACAATGGTTTTGCCACAACCAATAGTAAGTGGCCAAACTAAAAGGCTACAAGCCACTTACATATTTGAAGTAGATTTAAGTGAAAAAAATGTTCGCTAAATAATTTCAAATAATTTAATTTCATTTTTTTACTTTACTTTTTTACATACTTTTATTTTTTTATATTTTTGTTTGAAAACTAATGAACTACTACAAAAAAGAAACTATAAGATTGAACTGATGTACCTTAAAAGGCTGTAATAAGCAATAAATGATTCTTATCTTATTTTTTTTTATTATAAATATTTTTATCTTAAATGAACTTCAGTGCGTTATTTATGGACATACCCTGCGTCACTTAAGGGCAGTTCTGCCCTTAAATGACGCATGTGCAGCACCTTCAAAAAATTCAAAATTCAAAAATAAGTATAATAGTTGGCTTAATTATAAAAATTGGCTTAGAAAGCTGAAAAAATTTCGAGTTATTTCCAAAAAAAAAAAAAAATAATAAGTTATGATTCTAAGAAAAAAAAGTGCGTCACTTATGGGCGGTCTACCCTATGTGAAAAAAATCAAATCGTACAACTTTTTGGTTTATGAAAAAAAATCTTCATTTTTGTATTCTCTATAATTGTTGTCATATTCATTTTTTCTACATTTCGACTATCTTTCGAGTA
>JANSTT010017836.1:0-15668 GCA_026745375.1 Platyura marginata | reverse complement strand
TGCAGAGGGGGAAGGTTGAGAGAGTTTTAAGTTTTTAAGTGCTTTAATGTTCCATTTCCATGTAAAAGCTTAATAAATCGAAACAACCATTCAATATAATGGAATATGCTTATTAAGCATATATGATATGTATATATATAATATATACAGCTGTTTTTTTTATAGCTATAACAGAGTACAATACATACTTGTTGCGGTGCATTTCTAAAATAATATTTTACAAGAATAAAACAAATAAAATCAAATATGTATACATATATGTACTTTATAAGCATTTCATTGAAATGCATGTACAGTACACGGGGAAACAATTGTGGTCACAAAGTAATTCAATATGCATATGCATAGGGCTTCAGGGCTATTACATACATATATGTAGTTCAGTTCAGTTATGTTATAGAAATATATCTAGATGTATACATATATTTATAGATATAAAAGATATATAAAGACCCAAAGACAATAGAGACCAGCCATTTTAATAACAGAAGTGATTAAGTAAGTTCTATGCTGCATCATGGATAAATGGAAAGGAAAAGTGGCTGTGGTTACAGGATCAAGTTCCGGAATCGGTGCTTGTTTATCGAAAGCTCTTGCAAATGCTGGTATGCAAGTAGTCGGATTAGCTAGACGTGTGGATGCAATTGAAGTGAGAGAATTTAATTTGATTACATTATAGCAATAATTATAGTATGTACAATTGTATAACTATAATAATAATTGTATAACTGGATTTAATGGTGAAATATTTTCTATATGTGCATTATAAATATGTAGGATTTGGCATCTCAAGTATCTGGTGATGGCAAAATATATGCAAGAAAATGTGATATAACAAATGAGTCGGAAATCCTATCTTCATTTGCTTGGATTAGTGATACATTTGGTAAAATTGATGTTTTTGTGAACAATGCCGGCATTATGAAAGCTTCATTTTTAATAGGTACATTTTTTGAATAAAATCGTTTGTTTAGCGTTATTTTATTTGATCTAATATTGATCGTATATAGACAGCGAAACAGCAGATTTTAAAAATACCTTCGATTTAAATGTGATAGCATCCTGTGTTTGTATCAGGGAAGCAATACGTATAATGCGACTTAAAGAAGAGCTAGGACATATTGTACTAATAAACAGGTAAAGTGGGGCTTTTTTTTATGCCTGGTAGAAATTTCTCATTTTTTACCTCTAATTTGGATTATATTTTTGAATAACTAAAAATTCACAGAATATTAACTCATATTGAGCTTTAAAAAACTATACGAGTAATGCATTTTGAACGATTGTATATTTCGGCAGTTTGTAACTTTTATTATTTTTCTGATTAGCAAAACCGAAAATTTTTATTGTAAAGATAAAAATGTAAACACACAGCAGAATATGTTAAAATCCGCTTAGAATTATATTTAATTTTTAAATTACAAAAAATTATGTGAATTAAGCTATGTGGAATTTATTTGTTATGTCATGTGATGTTAAGTCTTATCTTATTAGTGCTAGATTAACAGGCACAATAAAACGTATTTTTCAAAAAATTTGGGTTGAGGCCTATTCAAACTAGGCCATTGATATATTATGTATCCAGTATGTATCTACCACATTTTTTCAAAAATATTTATTTTTCAATTACATAATTAGGGAAAAAGGGAGATCTATGACAGACAAATAAAATATTTCGCCTATTTTGGTATTTGGTATTTTAAAAAATCCGTTTAATTTTTGCTATTAAAAATTTCGCAGTTCTGCTTACACTTTTTAACGACGCTGTTCGCATCTTTTCATTTTTATGTAATAAAAGCAATGACAGAGGACTATTTGTTATTACTACTAAAGAAGAGGCATCCTAATATTATTGTTAATCAATTTTTAAATTTTTGTGTTGGTGGAATTTGTTATTCATCCAATAACATGATCCGACGCCAACGTTATATCGAATTTCAATCAAAATCATTTGTTGGATAACTGTAATGTAAAAGTAAAGTCTATGATTATTATTGTGCGTAAATATAAAATATAAAATAAAGGACGATAACCCTTTAAATTAAATAGTTAAAAGATTAAAGGATTGATTGAAACATACATATACAAAGTCACACTCATAAATCAGTTAAAAATCTTATGTTGTTACTTGTTGATATGTAATCGTGCCAATTTCATAGAATTTTACTTTCGTTCTTCCCATTGCATAAAAACGATCAACCGTTGGATAACCGACTTTACACCGAATAGGCTTACATGCGAACAAATGTTTCTTTTTAAAAGTAAATTGCAAATTTTCATAAAATTTTTGAATTTTATTTTACAGCCAACAATTTAAGGTATTTATATTTAATGGATAGAGAAATATGAGAAATGAAAAATATGCATTCATTTTCTATAAACACGAAAGCTGATCCTTATACATATGTATGTATGTATAAGTAGATATTTATATACATATGTATAATGCATTTGTAGATATTATAACGTTTCATTTAAAATGGAGGGTGTTATATTTAATTAAATCACAATTTATTAACATGTCAAAAGCACAATATGACAAAAATATACTTGATTATCATTTATATATCAATATTTTGTAACAGTATGCATATTTTTTGCAATTGCAAAACTGCATAGGTTGGAGTGTTGTTCATAAATTTTCACCATAATAAAATGCCTTCAAAAATAATTTTTTATCATGTTGGAGTATACGTAGACTTTTTTGTAGGGATATATACATACTACTTATATATAATATTGTATACAGAACAATATATTGGAATTGGCAAAAAATATGTTCATTTAACAGCCAGACAGAATTATTCGATAAAAATTTTCAACAAGTTTTTGCACAACTGCAATGTATTGTATATCCGTACCCACTCATGGTAAAATTTGCCAACAGCTTTTTTGATAGCATCCATAGGCCATCACCATCAACCGACCGACCGTATACCAGGATCAGTTGTAGTCTGTTCAACAGCTATATTATATAGAAGACCGTTTGCAATACAATGCATTTATACGAATTAAATTGCATTAAATTTTACAAACTATATAGATATTTTGTGTACACTATAGAGATATAGAGATTGTTGGTATTTTCATGGATACATAGGATGCATAGATATGTTTGTACAGATATGTAAGTAGGTCCTTAATTATAATATAAACTTTCAGCATATTGGGTCACCGCATACCAGATGTGCCTGTGCCCTTGTTCAGTGTGTATCCAGCGTCAAAATATGCGTTGACAGCACTTTCCCAAACGATACGGCAAGAAATGAATTTTCACAAAGCAAACATCAAGTTAACGGTAGGTAGATATTTATGTTTTCGCATTATATATATTATTCATACGAATAAAAATTTAATATAACAATTTAAGAAAAGCCAATTATATTTTCGGATACTAAGTATATAACTTTAAACTTTATAGAGCATCAGCCCTGGTATGGTGGATACTGACTTCTTGAAAGTATATGATACAACGATGTATGCATCGCTTCCTAAGTTGAATGTGGAAGATATTACATCGGCTGTTTTATATGCTCTTGGGACACCCGATCATGTACAGGTATGAAAATATATATTATGTAGGAGCAACCCATACATGAAACATGTGTTGGATGTAAAATGAAATCAAATAAAATTTCGTATTTACAGATCGAGGAAATTATCCTTCAAGCAATGATTTGTCATAGCGAAAAAGCTCTTTAGTGTAAAAAGTTTTTTTTTTTTTAAAGAAAAGCTCATGTAACACATTATATATTTGATGGATTATTAAAATGTATTTGCAGTGAGATAAAAAAGGTCATTGCATGCATGTTTTTTGGTCATTTTTCCTCCATTTTTTTTTTAAATTTATATTTGATTATTTAAAAATTTGTTAAACAATTTATAAAATGAAAGTATATATTATATTTTTAAAAAAATGTTCTCAAGTTAATTCCTTAAAATTAAAAACAGAAATATAGTAAATCGGTTGGTATTTTTGGAGATATGTTTTTGGAAATTTGCTTTTCGTACTAATTTCTAAAAATTCACGTCCAAATGTCTCAATGCCCTTTTTGCTGTAGTTACTGCATGAATAAAAATGCGTTATGGAGTAGGTATATATTACACCTTTATTCTCTCTCAAATGAATTATTTATTGATAAGCTGAAGTGCAACATCCTTACAAAAACTTAATAGCCGAACCGATCTATACAATGAGGAAATTTTACCATATTAACTGCTATAACACAACAAATAATAATATTAAAAATAATTTCGACTTAACATAACGGTACAACATTATTCCCATGAAATCGCTTACTGGTCGCAAAAAAAAAAGAAATCTTACTGGTCTATTGTTGGCCGCACAGGGAAAATTAATCACTATTATATATTATTTCCTTTAATTAATTAATTTAATATAATAAACAAACTTTAATTTAAATTTGAATATGAAACTTGTTTTTTCTTGTAAAAATTGGGAGAGATTTGCAGTTGTAATTGTAACACACATTGCCAGTTGATTCAGGTTCAATCAAGTCGTTGAAAATAATCTGATGATGAAAACATAGTTTTTCGAAACGCGTTATTTGTACTTAAATTAATAAAATTTGTGCTTGTTCTTTTTTTAAATATAAACCATTTATGTCAATACATACATTAATTATAATTAATTAATTAATACATTATTTATACTCGCTTAATCTATCTGGTAATAAATATATTTTTAAATTTTATCAGTAAGAAAATGAAACAATGTAAATATACGTAGCTGTAGACTGAAGAAGGGCCTTGGGCCTCATTTTTCTTAGTTAGTTGGCAACATCCTCTATTTCTAATCGCTTTATGGTATTTACGGTAATGCCCTTTTTTGCTGGTGATAAATTCTCCACTTCTTGTTGGAGGTTTTCTTTTAGGATCGCCAAGGTTTGTGGCTTGTTCGTATAGTACAAATCGCCAAAACAAGTCCACTGTCGCTCATGCTGTTGCACCGTCCTGCTGGAACCATATGTTCTCCAAACCCAATTTGTCAAATAGCCGCAGCAAGAAGTCGTTGATCATGGTTTTGTAGCGCTCACCAGCCACAGTAGCAGTGTTGCCGACGTCGTCCTCAAAAAAATATGGGCTAATTACCTTTGTTACATAAACGCCGAGCCAAACAGTGACTTTGAGAGTATGTAATAGTTCTTCAGTGCTCCAGAAGCGATGGCTTATTCATATATCCACATAGGTGGAAATATGCGTCGTTGCTCAATAATTTATCGCATTGTACAGGCACAAGTAACCAAAATTCTCTGTAAAGACCGTCTACTGATGTTCAATTGCGTGGTCCGTCGTCTGAATAATGTTTGAGGCTCCTCTTGGACATCTGCATCTTTGGAAAGGGTAATTACTTTTCCGCCACCTTGTATATACAATTATACATATGCATACATATATACATAATACATGATATGAAAATAATAATAAATTTTTTATGTAAATTTACAAACTCAATTGCAATTAATTACCATCAATGAACTAAAAAAAATTGCATTTGGTGCATATGTAGAGATATTATAAAATAAATAATGATTTATTTGTTTTTTATTTATTATGTTGCGAGAATAATAACCAATATTACATATTCATATTACCTAGGTAGGTAAACATATTACCCTATCTACTCTACTATAGTATATAGTGCAGTTGCAGTGTATCTATATACCTATATGTGTAGATAGATTTGGCGCAGTTTCTATACACCGTTTTTAATTAAACGTTTAACAAATTGATGAGGTTAATTAAAAAATGATTAAAGTTTTCATTCAGTTAAATAATTAGTATCTATTAGTATGTTCCTGATGTATACGTATTGAATAGTTTTTTTTATATAATTATAAATTAATGACGGTGACCAAAAAGCCACACCTAAAAGGATACCGAAGAATTATTTTTTTAAAAACTTCTGACATTATGATTGATATTGCGCGGATGAATCTAATAACAACGTTATGGTATTTTGACCGTTTTTCGATTTATAAGTGACATAATTTTGAACTTTTATTCTAAATTTATTAAATTGGGACACATTTTTAAGATTTGCAACGCATAAAGTAATAAGTAAAGGTTACAACACACAAAATATCCTGAAGCGTAGAAAGAGTCGTTAATGGAAATTTATAACTTATCTGACTGACTTAACTGATTTAGTTAAAATAACTTGCCAACACAAATGAAAATAATAATACACCTAATGTAATCTATTTATTTATAGTCATAGTCAGAGTCACTACTTCATTTCGTTGATTGGTGAAATTTTTTGAACTGTACTTAATCGATCATTAGTGCAAATGGATGAGAATTATCTCATCTGGGTAATACCACACTTCTTCTATGGTTCTGTTGTGTTTACTGGGCTTAACTGCAGTGCCAAGCGCACCCTTCAATTAGCATTCAACGCCTGTATCAGATTCATTTTTGGAATTTGCCGGTTTGAATCTACCTATATGTTCCAAGAAATTATTCTCGGCTGCAAAATATTCTCTTACCTTAATTATAGATAGTCTTATTCAATCAGGTCAGCCGGATTATTTGCATAACATCTTGCACCCTTGTATATCTCCTTGCACTTTGCAATATGAGGTACCTTTATCGTTAAGTAAACAGAGGCACTCGTCTATTTTTGTCCGTGGTATTGTCCTGTGGAACGACTTATTTAGACGTAATTACTTGTAAATATTTGTAAATATTTTTTTTTCTTTTAATGTTCAATTTAAAAACTTACTTCACTTTTTGTGTTTTTCATCAACCCTTGTCATAACTTTTTTTTTTGTTGAGTCTACTATTAGCTTATTATTTACTTTCCAAATCTATTTTTTCTATTCTCTTTTATCTATTTAATATTTTCCACTTCTTTCTTGTAAATTAATCATTATTTTAAGCAATATATGTACAACTTAAAAAGGCTTTTGGCCTTATGTATATTTTTATAATAAATGAAATGAAATGAAAGAATTACTATAGTAATTAACAAGACTTGTTAATTGTATCAGAACCAATTATTATGGCCATTTTCCCTCTTTATCATTTGTATTTTGGTTAGAATTTCTAACTTAACAATGAGAAAAAAAAACTGCAATGGCTTTCGAACGAGTTTTGTTAAAAATATTTTATTGTTTGAATGGTAGAACGTTTTTTTTTTTTTTAGGTATCAAGTTAAAAATTTCAGTGAAATGGCGGACATTTGAAGGGTTTTTTTCTTTCTGCTTTTCTCTATAAAACATAGTTTGTCATATATCATTTGAAGTAATTTAACTATGGAGCCAAGAGGGTCAAAGTGTAGTGAATAGTGATTTATAAAAACATTACACTCACGATTTGAAAAAAAAACCAAAAATAGAGAGGTGCGAGTAACAAACTGGTTGTACCCACCCCAACATTATCACGACATAGGCATTTTTATTTTTGATAGTTAGGTATTAGTGAATAAACAAACAATTAGTTTAACAAACATATCTGTAGAAAAGTTTTGTTGAAAATACCTAAAAAATATTTTCTATGAAAACGGAAAAAAACTACATTTCGGTAAAATACATTTAAAAAATTGATTTGATTCAACATTTTTACATAAAATAAAACTTTAAAATGAAAATCAAAATAAAAAATTCAAATTTAATTTTCTGTAAGTGGCTAGCGTGAATATACAAAGCGAATATATAGGTATACATTTTTTTCGCGAATTATTATTCAAAGCAAAAACCATTTAGATTTAAAATAATGTGAATTGCAAACTTATTCCTCTTTTAATGGATTAAAAGTGTAGCTTGAGTGCACTATAAAATGCAAATGAACGTACCTAGCCATAAGCCCGCGCACTGTGGTGGCCAATAATGAAGCTATAGCATCTTTAAATCGGAATTTTAGAATTTTACAAATTAACAAGAACTACCTTTCTCTATATTTTGTGCAATAATATGAAATAAAACAAAATATAAAACATTATCGAAGGAAATATTATATTCGAAGGAAATATTATATATAGGTCTTGGTTGGATGAAAAGCTATTATTCATGTTGGTTTTAAAAATTGTACACGAACTATGTATGTATGTATGTGTATTGTACATATATACAGTAAAAAAAAATGAAATAAATAAATAAATAAATTGTGAAGGCATGTGATTTACACACAAATTATGCGGGTATTATAGGAATGATAAATAGAGCTTTTACTTGAAGTTCCTTTCATTGGTGGATTTAATTTAATTGAAGTTTACCAAGATGAAGCAAAGTTTAGCGCATCTGATTAACGATACGCTTGTTACAGGAATGGGAAAGAGTCAAAGCAAATATTTAGGTTCTATTAGATCTTGGGTGTATTTGAAAAGCTTTAGTGTTCAAGACAAAGTACTTAATCCTTTGTGTACTGGAAGTATTTCAAAGTGCCACTATCCTAATGTTTTATGTGCTTTATATACATAGAGAAAAGTTTTGAATTGTTTGTGATATTTAATATAATATATCTAATACTCTTCTTTAATTAGGTTAACTAAGCACTTTCCCGGAGTCATGTATTTTCGGATGTTAATCATTAAGATTAAGATGCCTGTGAGAGTCTTTTGTTTGATTTGTAATTGAAATAAGGGAGATTAAATCAGGTGCTAAGTTTTAGTAATATGGTGTGTTACTGCAAACAAACAATTCTTTTAAAAAAAAAGAAGAAAACTGACATAATTTTGTATTGTATGTAAATTTCTGTTGTGGTTTGTTACAATTGTTACAATCATTGAGGATACTGGTACGTCGTAGGTATTCAATCATTCATATTATAAGGGTATTTTAATATTATTCATATTCATATACATGCATATGTAGATATTTAGACTAGAAAAAGTGCTAATTCAGTAATTTATTGATTGATATCTAAGAAATCTATGAATTTTTAAATGCCAATATTTTCTGAAAATATGTTGTGCAAAATAATAGGTGGGGAAAAGTAAAACCAGAAACTAAATATTATTATTTGTTTCGTTTTGGAATCTGATTTTTAAAGATATGAAGTAATAGATTTCTTTAGTTTCAGATTTGAATGAGGCATTACGGAGTATTAAATTTTCCGCACCTATTATTTTGCACAACGGGGTATCCTTAAATTCCGCAACTGCCCTTATTTTCCTTCCATATTTTCAGAAAATATTGATGGAGTGCCGGGATAGATGAACTACTTCTTTATATTTATAAAAATAGTTGCACCATCTATACCGGAATGATATCAGGGATATATGCTTCGAAGTCCATCTATCCTGATTCACTCAGTCTTAAATCTTTTTTTCTAATTCTCAGGAAATATGGCAACATTTTATAAAAGAAATTTAAGTTTACGTCATGGTAGTTGGACATCTTTTGTAAACGGTGGATGGATGAAAACTGTTCTAAATACCTTAATATGTGTGATAATTGCGGAATAATAACAATAAAAAATAATGAGCTATTTATCCCTGAAGACTAGACCATCTATCCCGGCATACTATGGATAGATGGACCATAAAGTATTTTTTTCTTTATTAAAATAACATAATTAGAATTTAAAAGATATATTTGAATAAAAATTTATAGTAAGTAAAAATTTCACAGGTATTTAAAATTTGCTAGACCATCTATCCCGGCCTGACCCTAATTATATTCATAGATTTCTCAGATATCAATCCTAACAAGGACAAATTACTGAATTTAGACTTTTTCATACAAAATATGCCTTAAAACTATTTTTTTGCACAGCGTGATACATATAATTCAATCAGAAAAGGTCGACACTTTTTTGTGTTAAATACGGTGGTAAAAAGTGCTAACCTTTGCCTGTCTAATATTAAAAACAACGAAGCCTGGAATAACTTTATTCACAGAAATAAAACACTCTAATTTTTTATCAATAAATAATATTTTTTTCGCATGCTGCAAATTTGCAAATAAGTATTTACCTTAAAAAATATATTTTTCTATTGGGTAACAACTCTTTTTATTCTTACACATGGCGCCACAACATCTTTAACCGATTCTATGAAGATGACCCCAAACAAACAAATATTTCTAAATATTTTTCATTATCCAAAAACGTTTAACAACCTCTATTCCTTAATCGACCATTAAGATCAATGAAAATAAATTTTGTCCCTATATTTCTAATTATACTAAGACATTCCTTGTGTTTAATATGATCATAAGAATCTATCAAACATAAATGAGCAGATTCTTATTGAATTCTTAAATACTTGTTAACTAAAATTGTCTAAGAAGTAACTACGCAATTTTATAAAATATAATTTGTTTTATTATTCAATTTTTTCCCTCAAATTACACCAAAATGAACATTGCTTTTGGTGGAGTTTTGCTTTTTTTTTTAATGTTCGGCATTGATGCGCTTAAAAAGAATTTTGGGATGCCCATTATCTTCCACATCATAAATTTAACTGCACAAAATAAATTTAATAAATGGTATGGAAACTGTTTCGGTTTAGGGTTTTCTTAAAAAAAATAAATTAAGTTCCATAGCTCAGAACCATATGTACATACATATAATATATACTCATAAACTGAAAGCTTAGACGTCTTTCTTTTATAGAAAACAATAACGAAACGATTTGTTTGTAAATTATTAATGTATGCTATATACATAAATAGACAATATTTGGTTAAGTATGATAGAAATAAATAGAGTGCTAGAGCTTGTGTAAAATTTATGAACACGCAATATTTTTACATATAGATAAAATCACGATTGCGGTGTATTGTCGAATTCTTCATGGTGGTAAGTTTGGTAGGTATAATATGAAGTTTAGAGTTATGAAGAAAAAGTCAATTAATCAGAAACGTACGGCTAAACGTCCTTCTTTGAGTAGAATTCACCTCTTTATTCACCTCTTCCTCTGGAAGAAACTATTCACCCTTATCCTTCCTTGGCTCAGACTGTTTGATTTTCTTATTTTTTCTGTACAATAAATAAATATTTAGTAAATTGAATATAAAAGATTAAAAACCATAGAAATTATAAAAATTGGCTGCAGCGCCATAACGGTAGGTTTTGGAACTTTTTGATCACCCTCCTCTAACTATACATTGTTCGATTATCTCCAAAATAATTTAGATCTTACTCTAGGAGTACTTAAAAAACTGTCTAAATTTCAACTCTTTACGTACAGATGGACGGATATGCATCTATCGACTTAACATTTCACAAAAAGTGATGAACATTAAGGGGCGTTACGAACTCCGTACCAAAGTTATAATATCTTTTGCTCATACGGGTATAAACAACATTGTTTAATACGATCAACCCCTTCGTTTAGTATACAACATATACCTATGTACGTACATATTTCATTCAAAATATTATTTTTATTATAATGTTTTGTGTTTATAAATGATTTTCCATTTTCTAACAAAATTTCGAGAGAAAAGAACAAAGTGGACAGTTTGTTAGAATTTTGGTATGATATTTTTCTATTTTTAACATTGCCTGTAAATCTTTTCCTCAAATAATTTTAAATTCTGGTCACCTTAATTCTGACTTAACCTTCGTTTATATTTAGTACTCGTCTGTTTACACATATCATTTTAATGTTATCTAATAAAATAAAGCTACACTTTTGATCTAAATCTAAACTCAAACCTAAAACCGTACTCTCTTCTATTTTCATTTACATACACTTTTCACTTAAATTCATTCTGCATTTACATTTGTTGAAATACTGTTCTCAAATATGAATATTCTAAATAATTTCTGCTAAAATAAATAAATAATTTACAAGAAAAAAGCAAAATTTTTCCATTTTGATATTCCCAATTTACTTAAATTATAGCCAATATCATTACTATTACAATTTACATTAGAATGAAATAAATGCCTTAGTAGCCTGGTGCATTGACAGAATACATTATATCCAGTATCTATATTTTATAGTTTGCATATACCTTATACAATACCTTTGGAAATGCCATTATAGCTCTATGCACGCACACCTCGTGGTCAGTATAATAAAAAAATTTCATGGTGGCAATAATAAGAATTTTCAAAATCATGAGGCTGATACTAATTTTAATAATTTTAATATGATTGGGAAAAATTTAGAAGAATAATAGCCCTGATTGACTGCATGCTATTTTAACCTTTAAATGCCCACCGCATCTTAAAAGATACAACCATTTCTTAGCTATATTTTGATAATAATGTTCAAAATAATGTTAAAATTAATTCTATTGATAAATGTCATATCTGCTGTGACAGTTATTTTCGTATTTGAAATAATTACTGTTTACAGTGTACATCATAATTTTTCATATTTATAGCAACAAAAATAATCAGACCGGAGGTAAGTCCAACTATTTTACATAAGATAATATTGTGATATTTTTGTGAAATATTTTCATTGTGCTGTGAATTGTGTGCAAAAAATGGTTGTATCATTTTAGATACAGTGGGTATTCTGTTTTTTGGCTAAAAAGACATGAAAATAAAAAAAAAACAAAAATGAACGTTAAATTCGGTAACTACGTTCAGAAATACATACATACAATATCATTTTTAAACAAAATATATGTCCTTGGGGATTTCAGGGTTAAAGGAACGAAAATCTCACAGTTTTTATAGGTGTTAGAATGTACAATTGCTGATTGACTGACACTGCTTTAAATCTTAATATTTTCTTCATCTACTTGTTTTTTCCCTAATATATAATCACTCAAAATATTTTCTTTAGTAATATACATCTATTAAAAGTACATAAATCCTTAAAGTTGTGTGTATAAGCGGTGGCGTACAAAGCTTTTGTGGCGCTCGAGGCAAATTCCTAAAGTGCCGCCTTAAAATACTCCAGATACTTGAATGCACGCATTTTTTTGGTCACTTCGCTCGTAATTTGCCGCCCTTACCAAAGTGCCGCCTGAGGCATTTGCCTCGCTTGCCTCATGCTTTGTACGCCACCGTGTAAAAGTATAGGCAGATATTGTTAAAACTGTTACTAAACTTGTTACTAAAACTAATACGCATTATATATACCGACACAATCAAAAAACAATATACCCGCCTAAAATGTAACACTTTGTTTATGCTAATTTTTGTTTAAAATTATCTCAAACTAATCTAAGTGCTATCCAATTAAAAGTATGTACAATTTTCCTCTTGGCGTTTAATTAATTTTCCAGCATTTGTTTCGTGTCTACGATCTGCGTATATGCTACTTGACCAATTCATCCTTGTTGAAGAATACACTTTTCCGCTTTAATTAAAAGCGTCTTTTCTCTGTAGGGAGTTTTCCTTCAAATTTAATTACAGTAATTATGTTATATAAAATATCTGTTAATTAAACTCGGCAAATTTTTGAATAATTTATTTAAGTCAAGTTTAATTATTTATACAATTCAGAATATAATGATTCCATTTGTTTGTTATTAGTTTATAGAACTTTTTGAAATATTAATGCAATATACAACATCCATCAGGAAATGAGACCGGCGGTATCCTTAAAGTTTATTAAACTTCAATTTTCCTCTTGTTACATACACAAACACATACACAGAGAGATTTTATTTTCGAAAAATTTTGTCTGTTTCATGGAACACACATATATACATATTCATTCTACACACAGAAAAAAAATTACTTTTCTAATGGTTGGAAGTTATCACGTAGATCTTGAATGTTTCCACTAACTATAGAATAAAAATCCTAAAAAGAAAAATGCGAAGCTACAAACATCTCTCTCTCTAATAAAGTAGTCTTTTACTAGAGTTATACATGTTTTCTTTGGCAATTCTGAAAAACGAGTAAATTACTTTATTACCAACAAGTGACTCATAAATTTTCAGTTTCTGGTATATATTACTGGTATAGCATCTATAAAATAGTCTAAGAAAATATCCTATGGTAACAGTTGAGAGCTCATAACCTTAGCTCTTAAGCGCATTTGGCCTTTAATCCCCGAATAGCGTACTCGTATATATTAGCACTTAATTATACATTAACATGTTCTCTAGCTTTTATTTGTATGTAAGGTAGATAGGTAGGTGTACTTGGTACTTCCCCATTGGACATTCTACAATTATGTATATTTAAGGATTTTTAACGAAACGAAAAATGTTATTATGAATAATAAAAATATTTTCATTATGATTATTATTTAAAAGAAAATTGTTTTACTTTGTGTGAAAATAAAAAAAAGGCTTTTTGCTAAGATATTACAGTAGACTCTCGTTTATATTTACCTATTAAATGTCAGGGCTTGAAATATAACCGAGTTGTAAATATAACTGAGAGAAAACTTTTGGCTAGTAAAACTTTTAACTGAGAGTAAAGTATCAAAATCTACTTGGTATAAATATACCTGAGTGAGAGTCTACTGTATATGAAAATACTGAAAATTTTTCGTTATGTTGAGCACAAATAGAAATGTAATGGCATTTCAATATATCTATGTAGGTAGATAAGTAAGTTTGATTTTACTTTCAGTTTATTTATTTAATAAAATTTCTAATAATTGAATTAAAGATGGGAAAAATCACCTTCCCTTTTCATTGAATTAAATTAAAATCGAAAAAATAGTATACAAATTAGTAAGGACAAAAAAACTGAACACATAAGTTCCTTTTATCTTGTTTTGTTTTATCAAACATAAATTTGTCTTATATTAAATAAAAATCGTAAATACTTTATTGCAAGAATTATATTGCAAAGTATTTTATCGCAAGGATTTTATCGCAAAGTATTTTACCGCAAACCAATTTATCGCTGAAAATAGAAGTTATCTTTCACTTTTTCGCAGCGCTTAAATTGGACTTCAGCCAGGGTTTTATCATCAGTTTATTTGTGACTGTCGAACAGTCTAGGAGAGTTCTTAAAGTCTAGTGCACATAACCTCATCAAAAGGTAAACCACATTAGGTAGTCGATAGTTTTACTTATTATCGGGAAAAGAAAAAAAATTTGACATTGCCCCATACAAAGTTTAATGGCCCCTAGAGGAGAAGCGAGCGACGGTTACTCTAGAATAAAAATTTCTCTGATGCTTAGCCCCGTTTTGTACGTTGATTTTAACACTAGAATTACCAAACTGAGGAATATTACATATAATTACCAATTATTACTTTTTATTAGTACTACTACTTTATGTGTAAAGGGTCATAATAACTGTTTTGGTAAAATATCTCTGATATCCGGATATAAAATTGAAGTCTTTTCAGGTTTTCTTGTGACGTTTATTATTTTACGAAAACTCACTGAATTTCAATGAACTCAATAAAGAAATACGATTTTGAGCCATTGTTAAACCTAAAAAAGGTTAAAATGACCGCCTTGATAATTCTAGTGTTAATATTTAATTTAGAAATGTCAGTAGAAAAAAAATCAAGTTACACTATCCAATAAATATTGAATTAATACATAAAATTGCGCGACATTCAAATTAGGTATTGTGTATTGAAATGTTAATAAGTGCTTTTATATAGTTTTGGTTAAGTTTTTATTGAATTTGCCCCCCCCCAAGCATCTGAACAAAAAAAAATTCTTCAAGCCTCCGGCAAAAATATATGGAAAAAAAAATATTTTCTTTTGCTCGTAGCATTTATTTAAATATGCTTTCAGGTTAAATTTTGCTTCCACTATTGGTATATGAAATATAAAGTGAAAGCTTTGGTTTTCTGTAGAAATTTTCAAAATTTC
>JANSTT010017835.1:0-15670 GCA_026745375.1 Platyura marginata | reverse complement strand
ACACCTTGCTATGATTATTTAAACGGACAAAATTTAAATTTGAATTCGTTCACTTTTATTTCCACACCACCTGTACAACAATAATATTAACCTTAATTAATTATTAGATTAAATTAATGTCAAGAAAAATTTCCTGGACAATTTTTGTAATTTTCGAATTTGAATTTTAACTTGTGGTTCATTTTTTCGGGAATACTAAGAATATAAATTTAGCAATTGATCAACAGTAGTCACTGATCACCAGCCATTGATCACTAGCCATTGATTACCACCCATTGATCACTAGCCATTGATCACCAGCCAATGATCACCAGCCATCGATCTTCAGTCATTGATCACCAGCCATTTTTTATTGATATCCGTTCATCAAATAGTTGTCCAATGTTTCGCATGGAGCTAGTATTCCATAAGTGCATTTCTCGGAATTACAATTAACTTGTAAGTAAAATATCAGAGATATAATTTAACCACTATTATAACATTTGTTAACAGCTTATCCATTTTTAATTTACTATTCACATAACAATAAAAATTAAATTCGTCACAAAAAAATATCTTTACCTGAAGAAAAACCACCAACACATACTTATTAATCCTTCCGCATATTAATGTACGTACATACATCAAGAGAAAAATATTAGTTATAGCAACAAATTTAATTTGTTGGGATGACAAACTTCTATTAATATCACATATTTGTACATTTAACCGAATCAATTATTGAAGTAACAAATCATTTGTACCAAAAATGCTCCAATTTGTAACATTCACAAATGTTTTATTACTAAAACAAAAGTTTAATGTAGTCATTATATATGTATTTACAATTCTCATTATTTACATAACTTCCTTTAAGAAAACGGAGGTTGGTGCACGTGACAGAAGTTCAGAGATATTTCAAATGATCCCGTATTTTACATGTTGCCCTATGCTAAATTTCAGCAATTTAATAAAATTATTTTATGTGAATCAAATTAAACAATTCTCCCTTTGACCCTTTGGAGAGAGACAATTTGTTCTGTAATTTTTCAACAATTATGTTTGACATCTAAAACTTTGAGGGTTTTTATAATAAAAACAATGAAATAAATAAATGTTAAACCCTGAGTATCTTAAAATCTATTAAAAATGATGAGTACTGTGTGTGATTGGAGGATGATCATTATTTTATCAAGTGCTTATCAAATAAGATAAAACACTTTTAAATCTTTATAATAATTGATAAAATTTATTAAATAATCTGCCTGGTTGATAAGATTGCACAAAAATATTATGTTTGCTTTGACATTACTCTACAGTTCTACACTACATATAGATGTGTTAGCGTTACAAAATAAGCAACAGCGAAAACGGTAAGATTACTTTTTACTATTCTTATGAAAGTTTAAGGAAAGTGTTTTTTTTTGTAAAATTCCTACAGTTAAATAAGAAATTTAGAATTGGTGTTTTAAAATGGATTTCATGTCAAATCAATGTCTCAGTCAAAGTATTGGCCCTGCAAATGAATTATTTGGTGCTCTTGTTCAAACAATATTAGCTGCACATTGTGCAATTTCTTCGCCAGATTTATGGCCTAAGGATTATGGACCGGAAGCCTTTCAATCAGGTTAATATGTAAAAATTTTGTTTGTGTATTATGACCATTGTTTATGTGGGTTTAATATTTTTAAATGGAGAAGCAGTTTTCCCAGTGTAATTAATTCGAACAAAATATTTCCTTCATATCTAGGTTTAATTGATTACGACTTCATAGTAGTAGGAGCTGGAACGGCCGGTTCGGTGGTAGCGGCTAGACTAGCTGAAAATGAAAATTGGAACGTATTACTTCTAGAGGCTGGTGGTGATCCTCCAATGGAATCTGAGGTAAATATTATTCCGTTTTTTAATAAACATTTTTATCTAAATTTACTTAAAATTAGATTCCTAATATGTTCTTTGCGCTGCAAAACCCAAATTCATCAGTTAACTGGGGTTACCATGCGGAGAAATCAACAAAAGCAAGTATTAGTCTAAAGAGAGGTAGTTATTGGCCACGCGGTAAAATGTTAGGCGGTTCAGGTGGTATGAATGCTATGGTTCATGTTCGTGGCAACGATAGAGATTACAATGAATGGGAAAAAGCCGGAAATCCAACATGGGGATGGGATAATGTACTTAATTACTTTAAAAAATCGGAAGGAATGAGAGTTCCAGAAATAGCTAATTATGGTGGTGGAAAATTTCACAATACAGAAGGTCCTTTGAAGATAGATTCATTTTACAACCAGGAACCAATTCGGCAGGTTTTACTTAATGCAGCCAAAGAATTGGGCTACAAATTGTTGGTAGATATAACTGCTGATGAATATATTGGAATGACTATTGTACCAGGAACATTAGATGGATTTACAAGATGTTCTACAGCAAAAGCTTTTTTGGTACCTGCTAAAAATAAACCAAATTTACATATCATTAAGTATGCGCATGTAACAAAAATTGACATTGATTCAAATGGAGTTGCGACTGGAGTTCAGTTCATCGTGAACAATAGAAAACTCACAGCCAAAACAAAAAAAGAAATAATTTTATCGGCGGGTGCAATTGGAACTCCGCAATTATTAATGCTATCGGGTATTGGTCCAGAAGAACACTTGAAACAACACAACATTAAAGTAGTTAGTAATTTACCAGTTGGTAAAAATCTTCAAGATCACACTGTAGTTGGAATTCCTCTTACTTACAATAAGTCCAAGTCAAAGATTGTATCCGATAATGCCATTAAGGAAACTCTATTTAAATATACACAGCGCCAATTTGGTACAGCCGGACATGGCGTTTTTGATATTCTTGGTTTCTTTAATACCGTAAATGCAACCGATCGATATCCAGATCTTGAAACTCATTATAATTATTTTAAACGAGGAGAAAATGTTCTATTGCCCAAATATCTCGAAGAACTCTTGGGTTATGATGATGATCTCGCCAAATCAATAATTGACGCCAATCAGGATGCAGATATTTTCTTTGTGTTGTTGATTTTATTAAATCCCAAATCAAGTGGCGAAATAATACTTCGCAGTACCGATCCTTTTGATAAACCAATTATCAATGCTAATTATTTAGATCATATTGGAGATGTTGAAACTCTTATTAGAGGAATTAAATTAACCAAACAATTTCTACAAACTAAATCCTTTAGAGATAATGAAATGGAAGAGGTTAAGCTTAACATTCCGGCATGCAATGGCTTAATTGCTGATAAATATTCAGAATGTATCGTTAGACATTTAGTAACGACTCTCTATCATCCGACAAGTACGGCAAAAATGGGACCATCTACTGATAAGGCAGCTGTGGTTGATTCCCGACTAAAGGTGTATGGTGTAAAAGGGTTGAGAGTGGCTGATGCAAGCATAATGCCAAATATGGTCAGCGGTAATACTAATGGGCCAACTGCTATGATTGGCGAGAAAGCAACGGATTTAATTAAAGAAGACTGGGGATTTATTTATCATACAGAACTCTAAATACATTTTTTTTTGATAATATAATTAAGAAGATTTTATTTTTCTTCAGCAAAATCTAGAATATTCTGTGACTATAGTTATAAATAATTCTATTCGACTATTACATACCTCTGTGGATAATTAATTCCTGATTAAGTTAAATTTGCTCTGTGCATAAAGATCTATGTAAAGATTTGATGAATAATGTAAGGATCAAAGTGTTAAAACTACTTAAAGGACATTCAATAACTTCTTTGTGTTCCTTTCTTTAACAAAAATGGTTTCCAACAAAAAGTATCGTTATATTCCTACATATCTACGAAAATCATTAAAACTTTGCAATAAGAACACAGCCTATCACCTTTGAAAAGACGACAAACTTTTCTTAATTAAAATGACAGTGACTTATTCAATGCCTTAATGTTCCCATAAAAGAATTCAAATAAATTAGACTTTAGTTTGTTGACTTGAATAAAACGCGCATACGAATGCGACTCATTTTCAAAACAAAATGAAAAAGAAAACCAAAAAAATATTTAATTAAAAAATATTTTAACACAAAAGTCATTTATTTCATTTTTGTTATAAAAAAAAAGTGTTGAATGAAGCACACATTCAGGTATTTACAAAAATGAATTATTGCGATTCACTTGGCGTGTTATTGAGACGTCTTACTTCTCAGATTCCAGTAGAGTGTAGGCGACTCAATAGCAATATAAAAAGACAAAATACAATATGTACCTGTCAACATCATAGGATTTCTATATACGTTTTTTTTCCAGACTTGGCTTAATATATTTGTTTGCAACGATTACGACGATGTTTGTGTAGTGTTTCGTGGTTTTGGAAACATTAAAAGATCATCACTGGTAAATGTTGTTTACATAAGATTTCTATTTACAGATCATTGTGGTCAAACTAATAACATCGAGAACTTAAGCAACAATAAATTTTCATTTAGAAATGGATTTTGGAATAATATGCAATTAAATCTTTTGTGTTTATTAGTCAGAGGGTTTTTAGCTAGAGGTTATGTCAGAATTTGATGTTTTTTTTTAAATTAGAAGGACTTTTTTTTACTTTTGGAGAGACGAAGACGAAATACAATGTTGTTGAACAAATTTATTTAAAATGCCGGCAAAATTCAAGATGGTTGCCAAAACGTAAATATTTTGTAATTTTGCCATTTCTGTACCGATAATTCTTGACAGTAAATTCACATCTAAGAAATTGCTTTCAAATTTTATTTAACCCTTGAACTGTTTAATTCTTTAACAGCGAAGCCAAGTTATACTCGACAATATGCGAAAAATTGTCGTTTCGTCTTGACTAGTATACTTGACATAAACAGTTAAAAGGGTTAAATGGCGGACACAAAACGCCATTTTGAGTTTGATGTCAAGTGGTAATGATGTGTAGTGTGTCATCTATCTTTTGTAGATAATTTTTATATTTCAAACTAAAACTGAATTTTGGTATTTCTTAAATACTCAAATCCACAATATTAAAATGTTATTTGATAACTGTTTATATTTTAATGTAAAATTAATACATAAAAATCCGATCAAATTTAATTCGTAAATAAGTTTGCCACCAATAATATTGAGTTAATAATCTTTAAATGTCAACTTTATCTGTCTCATATCACTCTTGTATGTTTGGATATTTAAAACATAATTATCAAATGGAGACCGTGCGTGTCACTGGTATACCTACATACATACATAAAATGTAGGTATTATTTAAATGAGATTTGGAAGCCATGTAATCATAATAATAATAATAATAATCTGAATTAAAACAGGCGGTTTTTTTTGGTCTTCACACGGTCGATTTGTTCTACTTATTTATTATTATCACCTACATTATTAGGTTAATATATTTGGTAAGCGTTATTTTAGCTTATAAGAGCATGTTAATTATTTTTAAGAAAATGTACAGCTGAATTGCGGAACGCTTGGTATGCGGAACTGTAATTTTAAGCGAAAATCGAGTCAACTGTTTTTTTTACAATTATTTTAAAGGAAATTAATGTTTAATCAAAAAGTGGTTATAAAGACAGAATGGGTTGATTCCTGTTCAATTAATTTACTATACTTGTAATAAAAAATAAAAGGGAAGCGACATTTTCGAAAAAATCAGACCCATTGTCAGCATGCTTAAACCTTACTACAGTTCTAAGTCAAAGCTTGGACAAGAAAGCTTATACTGCTTGCCTATTTGTTCATTTCCGCAAAGCGTTTGATTCGATCAATCACAACATTCCATTAAAGAAACTGGAGTACTCTTGTCTATCCAGTCAAGCTTTTACAATAATTAAGAATTATTTGGAAAATAGGTTTCAATATGTCAACATCGGAGTTCCTCAGGGATCGATTTTGGGCCCGCTATTATTCTTAATTTATGTTAATGATTTGTTCAGTTTATCTTTTTTCGGTAAGCTGCAAATGTATGCAGACGATATTGCCATAATGTATGAAGCTGTCAGTGAATCTGAACTCCAAAATAAAATGCAATATGACTTAGAGTTGATTTCTATGTGGTGACGCCAGAATATGATGCTAGTAGATGCTAGTAGCTCCAAATATATTACTATGAATTACGGGAATGGCCAAGGCTACCATAGAGATCGAAGGTGAGGTGAGTCTTCTATATGGAGAGGCAAAATTTAGTTTCTTGAATTTGTCTCTTGAAGAAATATTGTTTTTATTTATTACACTGCATACTTTTAGTTTACTCAATATTAATTCGGAGTAGAGATAACTGAAAAATACAGTCAAAGATAATAAAAAAAAAAAAAATTTCTCTAATTGGCAAAAAAGTTTTAAACGTTACAATGGAAAAATAACAAAAGAAAAAAAAATTGTCTAAAAAGTTGACAAAAAAATTTCGTTTTAAGCCACTGTGCACTTAAAAATTTTTTTTTTTTATTTTATAATAGCGAAATGAAATTTTTTTACAATCAATGATTAAAAGGTGCCTTCTAATTAAAAATTAAAAATGATATATTTTTTCAATTTATTTTAAACAAAGTAAATTTATTAATTTTTCAATTAAGCGGTAATAATTTAGAAGTCATGTAAAACACAATTAAAAATTTTAATTTAAACGCTTAGCAATTACTGAACATTTGTACCTAACCTAACCTAACCTAATATACAAAACAATAAAAAAAAAATTTGTAAGTGATTTAAAGATATGCATATGTAAAGTACATAAATTTTAAAAAAGGTTCGCCGCACACAAAATGCCACCATACCTTGTCAATTTAAAGAAAATATTGTAATACAAATCCGAGTACGAATCCTTCCATACCTAATCCCATTTAAAAAAACATATAAATTTTTATTTTTCATGTCGTGCAATTCAAATTACACGGATGAATTCATATATCACATTGCCAACTTGTGTTATTTATTTTATGTTAAATTTTATGTCGAGGTGTATTATTAGTTTTAATACACAAAACGTAAAAAGGAAACTCTTTTTTATATTTTAGCGCTCTTTTTTTTAATTCTTATACTTACGAGTATACATGCATTTATATAATACCTGTAGGTTTAGTCATTTACTGTAACTGCAACTATAACTGCAACTTTAAACGGAATTGATGGACATATTGAATTACAGCAAGGCATATACCTATAAAAAAGAGCGAACAGCAGTATACAAAAGGTTAGTTAAGTGGTTGAAAGTTAAACATTTTCTGACTGAAGAGTGTTTATTTTAATTTTGCACTGTTCCATCATAGTAAATAATAAATACAAATTTAAAGTTTTTATAAAACCACAGCTAAAAAGTATTATGGTAATTAGGTCTTAGTATTTTTTTGTAGTGAAAAACCAATAATAATCATGAAGAAAATACATAATTCTGATTTTTGTTTTCTTTTTTAGATTTACTTTAAACTTTTTTGGTACAACCACTTACTTATTAACTATTATCTTTGTAAAATATTTTTTGAAATCATCGACATTACTTCAGAGCAGCGAACCTATGGGTTAAAGAATTTTTAAAAGGGTCGTGTAAAATTTTCAAATATTTAAGAATTTTTTTTTTAATAAATGTTAATACTTCCAAATTTATTTATTGAAGTTCTAGAATCTAGACTAAAATAATAACTGCATTAACCGCACTGGACTACGTTCGTTAATTCGCAATGGCGCTTATTTTGTCGTTCGTATATTCGCAATTTGACATAAAATCGTCGCTATCCTTCGCAGCACATTATTTTATTCATTGCGATTGCGAGTTTCATCGCAATTTTGCTCAGAGGTCAAAACTATAGACACAATTGCACTGCGAAAGCGATATATATTGGTGTTGACATTTGTCAAATTGAGATTTCATTCGTATAGACGAAAACATTTCATGACCTTCCGTTATGGCCCTGGTATCAATTTTATGTAATTTCTAGGGTTTTTAATCATTTACTCCAAACATTTGGGCAAATTAGTTCAATAACAGATGACAGAAAATCGCAATCCGTCGCAATAGATTGTTCGTAAATTACAAGTACAAGCTATTCGCAACTGACATAATTCATCGCAATTGTGGTCACGTGACGTTTGCAATTCCCAATTCCGAATAAACGAATCTTAAAGAAAAAGTTTAACGTTATTATTATTGTTTAATGTGAAATAAAAAAAAATCTAATGTGCAGTTTATTACAATTTAGGTCTTTTAATGTGTTATGTAAGTACATATGAAGGAACATAAATTGGGTCGCATGAAATCCTCACCATAAAATTGGGGTCGTGGTGCAAAAATGGTTAAGAACCGCTGCTTTAGAGAAGTTTTTTTTTCACGCAGTTTTATGAAATTTTTAGAATTAATACCCACTAATTCTCTCATCAAGCGGTTAAGATTGATCACTTACTTAATATCTTCAAATTTATGGTTTTTTTTTGGGAAATCAGTTATTGAGAACTCGATATTTTAAAAATTTAAAAATTATAGAACTTTTTAGAATTTATGAACAAAATAAAATGACTGATTACCTCCAAAACCAATTATCAATTTGACAATCGAGGCAATCAAAACTAAAATGTAATTTTATTAAATCGATGTTTCAAGTCATTGAACCTTTATTGGTGAAAAAATTAAATCTTTTCAAAAATATATAAAAATTTTAAGAATGAAAAATTACCTTTTTTTTTTGTGAATGAATAACATTTAATACCTCTCGTATAAAACAAGAGAGATTCTTTTAATTATTACAAAGAATTTCTATATATCCGCCTTTTTTGTTAAGACTCTGCGTAGGCCAGGGCCATTGAAAGATTTTGGTTGATAAACAAAAGATAGAGCCACGAGTCTCATATAATAAGTAGATTTGGTGATTTTCCATATATACATAATGTGTACCCACTTAAAAGTATTTACACAAAAATTAGTGATCCAAAATAAAAAAAAAAAAAAAAAAAAACGTTTTGCCGATCACGTATAATTCATAATTTTAACAACATTATAAAAGATTCAGTATACATGTACCACTGTACCATGTACAACTTGACTTTAACAAAAAGGCATCGAGTAAATCAAAAAGAATACGAAAAGAAAAAAAAATAAAAAATAAATTTCTTGTGTGTTTACCATCTCGAATCTTGACTGAAGAAGTTGCTTTCTTGTTGTTGAAAAACAACTTGGAAAATAATAAAGTGCAAAATCATGCATGCGAGTGCAATAAGAAGTTGAATTGGGGTTTGAACCGGTGCAGGTGTAAAAATGCATAAGTTGATCTGCTGATGTATGTTTTGGAGGTTCTTCTATAGTATACTCTTTTCTGTGTCTGATGCTATTGACCTTGTACGAGTTGCAGGTATTTATTGTGTTTTCTTGTTTATTTATTTCTTGGGAGTCGAAAAATATTTCTTTTTCTTGTTTCTTTTTTCTGGTAGATTATGGTGTAGCTTTTCGGTAGACTTTTAAAAATAATTCACTTAATTAATTTCAGGAATTATATACAGAGAAACTTCATTAATTGAAGATCACTCTAGAAGAAAATAAAAAATAGACTAAAAATAAAGATAGATTGGATGTTCATTTAGCATATTCTAAAGATCTGATGTTATAATATTAGTTAATTTAATAAATTCGAAGTTCTTTTAAAGTTACTGTTCTGTGTGTAGTTCTACTTCAAAAATAAAAGAATTCTGTAGAAGAAATTCATTAGAAACTAATAAGTTTCGGATATTTTAGGTCAATTCAAAATACATTAACAACATTTAAAAAAACTTCTCTAACTCATGCTTCTAGCACCGACCGTTTGCAGCAGCACTATTAACTATATTTGCGGTCTCTAAACTCTGAAAACGATAAATTCATTCCAAGATGTGCACTTCTGTTTTTCTCTTTTCATTAAAATTCTTCTAGAAAATATAATATATCTCTGTTGCCATTGAATAATATGTATACCTCCAACCACATTGAAAATTCCATTTATCTCTATAAATGAACGTATATATCGGCTTTCACATACAATGTCTGCTCCGCCCAAAAGCATGGGGTATTTTGATACCTAGATCAGCTTTAGTTTAATATTACTTTGTCAGTGATCTTATGAGGTATACGATCGTTTTTATATAATCAATAGATAGATCTATATAAGAATGAAACCTCATTTCGTATATTGTGAAATATAAATCTGATGATGTTGATGCGATTTGGTTAATTCCGGTTCGTTTGTGTTTGTTCTTGTGTGATATGACTATAGAAAATAATAAAACATTTTTTTTTTAATTTAATATTTTGGTATAATTTACAAATTAAATAAAGATTTTATGAAAATAATTGTGGATGTTTATTTTTTGTATCTAGTGCTAAAATTTTGTCTGTGATTTTAGTATGTACAATTGTATTCGTTCTTGTTAGTGTAAATAGTTTTTTATTAAATAACTCAATAACATCTAAAACAAAAAATTATTTTAATATCTCTTCAAAATTCATAATTTTAATTTTCTATAGCATTCCATATTTATGATTTTAAGGAAACAATTTTACCTAGAAATAAATTTTGAACTCTTTTATACTCTATTGGCTGTTTTGATACATTTTAAGTGGGATTAAAGTTAAAAGAAGTAACAAATTTTTCTCATCACTTAAGACCTCTCTTGTAAATTTGAAATGCCATTAATTCATCTTTTCCCTCTCTTTTGGATTTAGCTCGGCTTTAATTTAATTTCGTGGACTGTAAATGATGAAAAATACATTTTTCTTAGTTACTCCTTAAGATCATTCTAAGGTCTTAATTTAAATCGTCGCCAAATTTCAATCAATTTTTCAAATAAGTCGTTAACATTGTATTAATGTCGTTTATTGAACAAAATTCACCCCCCAAAAATCCTCTTCGCCCTTGTAAAAAATTCAATGCATTTCTCTATTTTAAACAGAAATCTTACGATTTTTAATTGGCAGTAAACTTTAATAAAAATCATTGCACAAACAAAACGAAGATTGAACTGTTTACCTATTAGTGTGTCCATCTTAATGTGATTTTTTTTTTAAAAACTTTTATTAAAAAACAAAAAAGTTTGGGCTTCAAAGTTATTAAATGTAATAATCAATCCAATTTTTTTCAAACTTTTTAAACCTAAACATTTAGCTTTTTAGGATATAGTTAAAAAAATTGCAGTTTTTGTTGCATAATGAACTGAAAAACTACTTGCGAATTCGATGGCCAAATTCGGACCTATCCGAATATTATACTATTAATTAACGGTCATTTTTAAAGACCTTTTATCATTACATTTATGGTCATTCTACGATCACTTTTACCGGTCACATTTACGCTTTCCTTAGCTAAATTACTAAATATCAAAGATGCTGGTAAAATTCCATTTTATATTTGAAACACTTGATATTTGGCAGTTATTAAATTAAATTTTAGATAATACTTTTTTATGATTGAAGGGGAAGTACCTAACCAATATATTATTAATGTTTTGCTTCCACGTCTTGTATTCGTATTACTACTCGCATATTACTACTCGCATAACCACAAACGTGCACTATAATTGAGTATAAAGCAAATTAGTATAATTTCATATATAGCGGGATTATAGTTGGGTCTGCACAATTATTACCCAGGTTCATATGATTTCATTAGGTTATACCGCTAAGCTTTTTTTCCTACATATATATACATATATATATGTATATATGCATAATGTATATACCATTTTTTTGATTTTATTATATGCTGAAGTTCTATAAGATGAAAAAACTGGTTTTGTGATGGTTTTTTTTTCTGTTTTAGTTTTTTTTTTTCCTTTAAATCTCTGAGTTATGAGTACTTCTGCAAATCATTTAAAATATTAAATGTATAATATTTCTCACAGTATCGCAAAAATATAAATATTAACGATATTGAATTAAGATAAACGCATGAATATTTAAAGCTTCTGCTTTAATTGAGATCTAAATGTGAAACGAGTTCTTTTTTATAGATTTTATGTAGAAAAACAATGATGTGTGATCATAAGTTCTAAGTTTTTATTTAATAAATGATTTGATCTGCATAATTATCCGGTGATCTTTTCGCTATTGATTCATTTTATCGTTTTAGAGGTAAACTTTTTTTTGTAAGTTTTTTATTTTATCATTATACTGTATGTTTACGTAATATACATATGTACCTATGTATGTATTTGCGCCAATAGATCTCATTCATTAGGAATACCAAATATTTGTATTTACTTAATTTATAGTTAGAAAAATATTCCGAAGATTTTGAAATTAATAATCGATCAATCCCAGAAAGTTCTAAATTCGTATCCAGAAATTTCGAATAAAATATGTTTGAGTTGTTGAACTAGTGGTGTCTACATGAATAAAAGGCTTAGGGTTTGATTCCACTTAAAAACCGATTAAAACCCTGCTCCTGAAATTTTAGATATTAGAAAGTGCGAAAAAGTCTTAATTTTGAAAAGGCCTAGGACTAGGCCTTGACATTTCGCCGTATATACCCAATAAATAAAATTCAGATACATTACTATATGCTGAAAAGTGGTAGGACAACATTTTGTGGAATTTGATCGCACTTTATCCGCCAGCAAAATTGGTTTAGTTCTTTTGAGTACTCGAGTAATGGAAAGATTTTTTGCTCTCCCTAACATAAAAAAATAGAAATTTTACTCCTCTAAAAGAGCATTATTGGTGGAAGCATATCGGTGTAGCCTTTTTTCCGATAATGTGTGATTGCATTGTATGTAATAAGTGTAAATCTAAATGGTTATTTCACTTTCACTCTCACGATGTAGCGTGTTCTTTGAAGGTCCAACGTTAAATAAACACTCATAATATAGAATTTACCGTGAAGCTAGCTCCAATTGAACACTCATTAAGATCAATAAACATGAAAATTTATTAACCAATAATATCAACAATAGTCCATTTAATAGTATTTCTAACACTGAATGTAACGATTTTCCCATCATAATGCAACATGAATCGAAAAAGTAGGTTGTATGTGCTTTTTAGTGTGCTAAACAATTCACATGACAACTAATTCTATTCTCCTTCGGTACAAATATATTTTAATATAATGTCTATTTAATCACGTCGTTCATGTATGCTAATTTGATGAAGTCTTCATCGTATAATAAAGCATGATGGTAAAGATTGGATTTAAAGAACGGAACATCACTGGCAAAACGTCTTACTAATTTTTCATCGATTAATTTTAAATTGTTTATATCGCCACTTATTTTGTTGTTAATAACAAAATCATGCATCAGGCACACATTTATTCGAGCATAATTGGCATCTATATAAGATTTTCTTCTATACCTTTAAGACTCTTAGAGAGTGTAATGTAATAAATGAATGATGGGCTGAAAAAGATAATATATAGAATATGGTTTTGCTAAAAATTGTGTTACTCAGTAATAGTGTTAATTATATTGATGATTTTTATTTAGTAATTACTTTAAAAGCGTGTGCTTTTAACGTTAAATGATGCCATAATTGACGCATTACTTTCAGTTTCATTATTTATATACCTACATTCCAAGCACGCAACAATGTTTATAAATGCTGTACAAAAATACTCTCACATTGAAAAAAAATTTCTTGCTTCAAATACACCTAACTATTTAAAAAAAATTAAAATCAGTGAAGTCTTAGTTAAATTAGTAAGATTTTTCAGGTTCATAAAAATATAAATGTTAAAAGAATGATTAACACGAAAAACATAAATAGAAAATTTCTTTAATATATTTTTTCACAATGTTTCCATTTGTTTATAGTATGTTTCCATAATATTTCACCTGTTTCCACAATACACAATATTGCCATCTATTTCTAGAATATTTATGTATTTATTTCCACAATGTTTCCAAGGCGATACCCATATTGAGAATTATTCCGATAACTTTTCTATTTGAGGGAAACTCGATCGATAATATTATTATAAACAGAACACCATGTAAAGTGAGTATAAATTGTTCTAAACATTGTTCTTACCGTAACGATTTGTTGTGTAAGTGTTGAGTTATGCAGTTTTTAATTAATTAGAAGTAATATATAAACGAACGGACTGGTTTGAGTTCAGATCAATAATGATTTTAATTTGTTTCAAATATTAAAATTAACAATTATACACCTAATCGTTTTTTTTACGAGACCCCTTTTTACGCGAAATCACTTTAACGCGATTTGTTAGTGCTGTAAGCATCCTTTCTTTTTTGGGCAATTTCTTCACTTTAACGCAATTATTTAAAAAGTTTTAATTAAACTTGTGTATATCAAATTTTATAAATTAAATTAATTCAAACAGAGGCAGTGACATTTGAAACATTCAATGATTATTCGTTATAGTAGAAAAAGAAATGTATTTGGTACAATTTTCAAGAAAATTTATAGAAACTTAAAACTTATCCGTTTTCTCCTTTTGAGTGAAAAATTGAATCTGGCAGCACTGTAAATTATGGTCATTTTGGCAACTCTACTGACATTGTGTGTGATAATGGTTGATTTTGAGTTATGTCTGACAATTTTTGTTTAGAGTACAATTGCAATTACAGTACAGGAATAAAGAATGTCTCTGTCATTTATATGAAGCATAACTAAATCATTATACTACTATTTGCACTCTAAAATACTAATGAAAAGGTATTCCACTACAATGTACAAAATGTAAATTAAATTTGTTTATACAGCGTATTGTGTATATTATAATTGAATGGATTATTGCAAATATTTTCTTTTACATATATTGTAAAAACCAGGAAAAAAAGATAATAAATGAACAAGAAAACTGTTCATCCATTATTCATTAAATGTTCCAGATGTTATATATTTTTAAAATAATATTAACACAAAACATATATACAAAATATGATACAATTTAATGAAAAAAAAAAAAAAAAAAAACCTAAAAAATATCCTGTAAAAATGTAAACAAACTTGTTTTGTTTGTAGTACGGTGGGCTTCAATAAAAAGTTGCATTTAACTGCAATGAATCAATACCAATCGGCATTTTTCAAAATGGCAATTATGAAAATTAATGTCTGGTTTGAATTTTAATGCTTGATTTCTGAAAATTAATAAGCATTACCTTGCCTTTAAAATGCATTTTTTCCTCAATGTTCAAATAAAATAAATAAAAAATGCATACGATATAACAAGAGTTATTTTGTTCTTCATTATAACTTTAATGCAAATGCATTATGCATGAATATGTATAGGTAGGTTACTTGCAATTACATACCTACATATAAGTATGTTTAATATTGTATATATTGAATAATACCAGTACCTACTTACTTACAACTCGACTTTAAATTAAATTTATTACTTTTTCTATAATATGCAACAAAAACTTTATATATTTTTCATTTAACATTCAATTAAAATATGGAAAAACCGACAAAATAACGGGATTCGTTCAAAATTTTTTGGAGAAATACTAGTCATAGATCTATAATATTAGTGGATTGTCTAAAGCTCTAACTAAAGTATATAGATCATTTTTATATAAAGTGGTTTTTGCAAGAGTAACCATTTTGATTTTGATTTGAAGATGTCAAAGTTAATCAATATTATGTTTGCTATTTTTAATTATTTTTCAAATTGAATTATTTCAGAAAGTGATTGAATAAAAAGTGAAGAAAACCAGTAAAGAAGTAAAAATTGGCTACGCCGATTATAATATACCCGTATGAGTACTTGTTTATTATTTACA
>JANSTT010017834.1:0-15676 GCA_026745375.1 Platyura marginata | reverse complement strand
ATGAAGTTAGGCGGATTAAAGTAAGAATTTCAAAGGTACTTTGTATAGGCAAAAATAAAACCCACGCTACGTCACTGATCCATAGTATACTATTTGGCAAATTTTACCTAATAGTAGGTATACCAGTGGTACACTATTATTGACGGTATTCTGATTCGGCACTCTACGGTATGGTAAATATTCAAGTCTTGTTCTTTCTTAGCTATAAGGATAAAATCGGCTATTAATACATTTTGCTAAAGTTTCAATTATTTTGTTGGAGATAATTTTTTTTTCCACTTTTGCATTTTCATTTTGATAATTACAGAAAAAAACGTATACTATTCGACAAATAATTATAATATTCCGATGGATCTGATGGGACAAAGGAAATTCAATCTCATTAAGTAATGTATTGTAGTCATTATTTCAATGGTTGCCATTTATAATAATTTGAGTACATGATCATGATGGTATTTCTCACAAAGCAACATTACATAATATTACATACATTTGTTGACTTTATACTTATTACATAAATACAATATATATATATACATACGTACACACTTATATTATATACGATATATGAAAATCCACCCATCACAATATAGAAACGGGGATGGATATTATGTGCAGTCATGTAGGAGCTAGAACGTGTCAATTATGGTTAAATTTAAAGTTCCTTCGACACGAATGTAACATAAAATCACGGAAATTTGTCTAAATTGGCTAACAGCAGCTTGAGTGTGGTTAATATATAAGAAATTGAAAAGCATGCATTTGAATTGGTTAACAATTTTCAAAAATTCGTCGATACCTAACTACCTACCTCTACCTCTACCTACCTACCTACCTACCTACCTACCTACCTACCTACCTACCTACCTACCTACCTATGTACAATATAAATCTCTATACATATACGGTACATATACTTACTAAGCCTAATATGATTTTTGTGATTCTGTTGATATGTAGGATTGAAAGTAAAATGTCAATAAACAATTTTCTAAGAAAAAAAAAATTCGCAATCAGTAAATTATAAATTTTGTTGACTCTCATAATATAACAGGAAATTGTTATATATATATATATATATATATATGTGTTTTTTTTAATTTAATTTTTATATAAAATTTTGGCAATACATACTCAGATATAATCACTATTTCTCTAAATTCACATGGAGAGAAGAAATTCCACTGGTGCGGTATAATGACGTAATTAACCGTTATTTGAAGCAATTTTATTCACATGTTTTAGTGCAAACCTACATATGTATAAGAAAACGTCTTTGATATTTTAAAAGCTTTCGATAGCGTTCGGCACAAAGCTCTACTCAGCTCAGTTGTGTTCATTTCCGCGATGGGACCCGCACAGTTATCGAATTGAATTGGAAAACATTCTCCGTTCAATTTTCTTGGAGTATTTGATGGGCGACACTGTCATTATTAAATTAATTATTATATTTTAAGATTACTTAGTGATGGTTTGCTTTAAATGTACAGTATTGTCCAAAAAAATAGGTCAAACTATTAATTTTTGTCGGATTTCATTTCAAATTTTAAAATTTTTCTCTTACATTTGCCAGGACAACCCCTCTAGATTTTTATTATTATTATTTCGAAAGCTCATGAAATTCCCTTAAAAATAAATCTAATTTTTCATCAATAATTTACGAAAAATATAAAGATTATCGATTATGAATGGAATTGTGTTTTTTTTTTTTTTTTATTACAATGAAGAAAATAATTTATTTAAAATTTTTTTTTTTTTGAACTTAACTTAAAAAAATCTCGTCAATATCTTCAAAGCACAACCAAACACTGACAACAATATACGATGAAATGGCATGGATGCAATGAAATTAGCATAAAAAAGTATTTGAAATAAATGCGATGTTCATTAGAGTATCATGAAATTACAGATTTTTGTTGTTATTTTACTGTCTTGGAAAAGATTATTTGATTTTCCAAAATATACATATATATATATATATATATATATATGTATTTGTATATGTATTTGTATATTATGTGTATTAAGATACCATGACAGTACAAACGATTGTCAAAAGCACTTTACTGGAAAACATAAGTTTGTTAGCTTTATCTCAATTTTCATATTGCTAAATTTGTTAAGCTATAGCTTTTTGTTTACATTAAGATAAAATGGCTTGTCTATATAATTTTGCTTAAGTACATCTGTAGGAAAATATACATGAACATTGAACAATATACATATGTATGTATTATATACACATATATATATATATAAATATATAGTATACTTATATATAGTTGAGCTCTCCAATCTACCATGTTTACATAAATACTTGTTTAACAATGTTTGCAAAGCTTAGATTTTCGTATCTGATGATGAAAACTTAAACATGTTTCGTCTGTTAACTATAGGCGTGACAATACTGATATAAACAGAGGTGAGTGTTATTAGAACATGGAAATCGAGTTTGATCAATTGAAATTAATTTGATTGCATCAATGTTGCTTGATAAACACAAAAGTAGCATAGAGCCACTACTACCAATATTATATGAGATTGTTTATATACCTACCTGTACCGTGTACCTATACTGTAAACTAATTGTGATTTAACTATTGAAGTACCCTCTTTAGATGTTCAATCAATTAAGTAGTTTTTTTTGTGTGTTAAGGCTTTTGTAAGTATAGGTAAAATGTAAGATAACTGAAGAAGAAGTGTTATACATAGATCAATCATCAATCTTGTATTCATATACAGGTTTCCCTCGAGTTACGCGGTACTTGAGTTATACGAATTTCGAGTTACGTGGTTTTGAGGCAATTTTATGTATTTCACAATATGTATTTGGATATATATGTACATACTGCTATACTGACAGAGAAAGTGTGTGAGTAAAAAAAATATGTTTATAGACATTTCACAACTTTTCGAAATCTATTTCAGTCCAGTTTCAGTGTTTTTTTAATTATTTTTGTTAATGCGACTATGCAAAAGAAAAACAACCCAATTTCTTGGAAAATTTGTACCGACATATGTATTTGCACTTGGAACGGAACCTTCTCTTTTGTATGTGTTTCTAACTTCAAGTTACGCGGTTTCGAGTTACGCGAAACGCAATATTGTAGTTTGCACTAATCCTGAGTCTCGACTAACGCGGTTTTGACTTACGCGGAACCAATAAACCGCGTAACTCGAGGGATGCCTGTAATATACACAAGATGCAGTGAGTTGAGGAGATTTTTATACGTCACAGTCACAGTTCGGTGAGAATAAATACAGCGGAAGAGAGAATAGAAAAAATGACGAAAACATAAAATAATTATAAGATTTTTAATAAAGGGGATGAGATCTTGTATGTGCATCCCCTTTAAGTGACCTCTGAGACTATAATTGGTGTTTTTCCAAATAGCACTTTCGGACGAAGAAAGTGGTATTTTTTGACTGGAATCTAGGTCAATTTTGAAACACAACTTTACTTGTTGCCGATATTTCGAAAAAAATTTATTTTCTTTTTCAAGGCTTACACAATATATGGGAACTCAAATTCTTAATTACATATTCTCTCTTTACTACATCTATCTCTTTCTGCTCTTTAAGAAGCTTGTTTTTCTCTATTCTATGGAGACGACGATGGTGTTTGACAATAAGGAGAAATAAAATTGAGTACATAGAATTGAATGACAGGGTGACCTTACTAATTATCTATAATATACAATAATTATATATGAAAGCAGCCAGTTCAAGGCGTTTATGTTTCCACCTGTGTCCTCACCGGGGTCCTCTTAGTAAATTTTCAATTTTCAGTGCTATTTTTTAAAATAAATATTTTTTGTGTACACCAACTATAGTGGGATAGAAAAAGGATAAAAAAGAGGAAAAATAATCTACTTGTATGTGAAAAATATTTATTTTAAAAAATAGCAATGAAAATTGAAAAAAGAAAAATTTGGTGGCCTCATTTGTGCATATATAATGCGTGAAGAGGTTAAAGATCCCTTTGTACCTAAGGCGATAACTCTTCTTCAAGATAAGTGTGTTTGTGTCGTTCTGTTCAATTTGTCCATTTTCTCATAAAAATCATTATTTAAAAAGTTTCGATCACGTCCAGGGAGCTGGATGGTTTTATTCAATTATCCCATAATAGTCGTTCAATCATACCTCGTTTCTTTCACGTTATTGTCCTTTTGCCATAATTCTGGATCTTCGTGACATTTAAGAAATGAATTCGTTTTTTTTTCGATTTCACCATATCGAAATATGCATAAAATTCAACATCTGGTTTCACCATGAGCCTATGCCGATGTATAAATTACGATCTTTGCTGCATCTGACCTTTAAGAGACGAATCCGTGCGTTTTTATTCCACAATATCTGGTCTCACCTTGAGGCTATGCCGATGTATAAATTACGATCTTTGCTGCATCTAACTATTAAAAGACAAATTCACCGAATTTCACAATATCTGGTTTCACCTTGAGGCTATGACGATGTATAAATTTGGCTTGATTGTGTCACGTTGAACAGAAATTATTTATTTTCTTATTGGTGGAGTTGGAAGTATTACAATATGAACATCAATCATTTGATTTATTTCTGTTTCGGTTCCAAATGTACGGAAAATTCTACGAGTGGCTCAACATTTTATACTGTAACTGCTTTATGTTGTCATTTAAGAGATACAACTACCCATCCCCTCCCTCCGTTACCAAACACCATCAAATAAATATCGTATACATGTAGGTATTGTAGGTAGATATAGGCAGTAATTAAAATTTCGATACAAACAACCATTTACAATAAATTAACCAAAGCCCTATATACAATTCCCTATGTAAAATATGTATTTATAATTTAATTAACTACCTCTATCACCTGTATTCGGGTTGTATCTATCAAATTGATCCGATTATAATAAGATTTTCAAACAGTAATTATAAAAGGGTGATGTCGCGAAACATTATTGTACAGAGAAAAAGAAAGAGAGAGAGAGAGAGAGAGAAAGAGAGAGAAAGAGGGAGAGAGTTTATATATTTGCATCTATATACTATATGTATGTACCTCTGTGTATTCCGTTATCAGATGGTGATGAGGTACGTATACACAATATGAACCCCCTAATACATGCTAAAGAAAATCTCTTTGTTAATCCAGGAAAAGCAAAAGCACAACCCACTTTCTTGTATATTATTGACTTTTAATTATTCGAACAAGACGTACATAGATACATACACGTATAGTAAGTAGGTACATCTACACACGCACCTTTCAAAAGAGGTGCCTACCACTTTCCACCTCAATACATATTCTATACTCTAGGTGTAACTAATCTTGGTGGAAAAACGTTTCTAAAGTGGATTTGTGCGCGTAAAATTAAGATTAACTGTACCTACTGTCTAATGACAGTTTTGTTATTGATGGAAAATTCTATATATATATATCTAACCCACCTATATATATATATATATATACAAAAGAGCTGGTGACTGTCACACGATCCTGTGACGATAACTTCGTAATATTATTTAGTGTTTGTGTGTGTGTGTGTTGTGTGTGCGTGTCGGCATGAAAAGAAAACCCCTTCAGCCAACAATATATATACTTAAATAAAAATACTTAATACGGGAAAACACTTTATTTTCTCTTCATTAAAATAAACGATACTTTTCAATTTACTTAAGAGAACCAAAAAGGCTTAGTTGAGCTTAGCACACATTTTTTATCATTAAATGTTCATTATGCGTTAATTGTGTTCACAAACATTGAAAGGGACAGAAGACTTTGGTTTCTTTTCCATGCGAAGAAGTATTGCCTAGCCTTTGAGAGGAGTATTATGTTTTATGCCTAAATATCTTCACTGTTGGGATTTATTTTATTTTCAGAATTCCTATTTATACGAAAAATATTGGATGAAAATTTTCTAGTAATTATTAGTGAAGATTTTCTTGTTATTTCACCTATATAAATAAGTACAGGTATTAATTTTCCTGGCAATTACCTATTTATTGTTTTCAAAATATTTAATTTAAATTAAAAACTTAGGAAGAGATTAATATTTTTGAAGAAAGAAAAAAAAAACAAACAAATTTAAGCTTAGACTTTGATGTTTGAATACTGCCACAACACAATCTAAAGAAGATCCAAAATTACTCAATTTAATGTTTTTCAACAAAAATGTGTAAATTATCCAATTATCTTATCCACTCCAAATATTTCTTCAAGTTTTTAACATTTGTTCTAACCTATTAACTTACAAAAAGCACCTAGAATTTTGTTTTTTTTTTTTTTGTACAAAAATCGATTTAATAAGCCAGAATTCAACAACTTCTCTCTCTCTCTCAATATAGCAGAGCGTATAATTTCACAGATACTTTTTCCTGATTAAATCAAATTTATTAGGTGTACAATGTACACCATGAAAATGGCTTTACACTAAAATGTTGCAAGGAAGGCTCCCATAGTCAGTGCTTCGTTGCCGTATATTAAGAATGTAACAAATAAATAAATAATTTTAAACAAAGTTCAAAGTAATTTCCATCAAAATTTTGTGTTTCGTTTGTGAAAATAACTTTTGGATGAGACTATTAAAACTTTTTGCGTAAAAACTAAATAGCCGAACGTTTTCTTTAAGAAAGTCAAAACAACATGTTTATTGTGCGTTAAATTTATGGGAAAAACTATGGCAATATCGGAAACTTTTATTCATGCTGTATATTTTTCAGCTACTTTTTCTTTTTTTTTTTTCTTTCTTTTTTTTTTTGCCTTTTAAAATAACAACATAGTAGAGTGATAAAATGTCACACTGACATTATTAATATAATTTTTATTCACCACTCTTGGTTGGCAGTCTCTATTTTCATTATTCGGTATATCTTTCCAGACTCATTCTTTCAAAATTGTGTGGTAAGGAAGTTTTTTTTTTTTTTTTTTTTTTTAACGATACTTCAATGCTATAAAATTATACTAAAAACAGCCAACATTATTATATACTATTCGTCTATATACAAATGTACGCCACACTGTATTAGTAAAAGAAGTATTGTAAGTAAGAGGAAAAGTTATGACTTTGTAGATTTATTTTTATTAAGAAGTGTTGGTTTTATTCGAATAAGGATTGGTAGAATTGTAACGTCGGTATATATACACCTATTCCTCGATTTGGACGGTAGGATACGTTCCACGATAAATACGTTTAAATCGAAACCGTGTAAAATGAGACACAAAACTTAGTGCTGTTCGATATAAAATAATAGAAATAACAGATTTTTTTTTAAATTTACAAACCGTGTAACAAGGAAACCGTTACATATATACATAATAGTGCCGTGCAAATCGAGGGACGGGTGTACATACATACATATATGTATGTAGGTGCGAGTATGGAGTTAAGAAATGGATTTTTATACTGTGTGGTTACCAGAAATTATTTACCATCTAATAAAATTACAATTATTCTTAATTAGTACTCCTACTAAATTTCACATATCGTCTATGTAGAGGTAAAAGTTTCATTCAGTGGTGAAGGGTCAATAGCCTTACAGTCACCTTTTAACCTAACCTAAGTATAAAATTTAGGAAAATCATGGCTTGTGCAGTAGATAGGTAATAACAATTTCTAAAAGAAAATATAAATAAACACGTAAAAATGTACTTAGTGGGTTTTACCTCTACATAGACGATATATTCTATTCTTTTTAATCTGTGTTATCGATATGGTCGATAATGTAGATTGTTTTTACCACTAATAGATTCGTTCAAATAGTCGGTTTCGTTTCAAATTTTCATATACAAATTAAGAAAAACAATACAAAATGACATTGGAAATATTTAGAAAACGTAATTTCCCATTGCCATGTAGAGGAAGGTGGGGTTGATGGCAAAACGGGATATCCATAATATCTCGCCACCCGTACGAGCTAAACGGTATAGCTTATGGTCGTTTGGTAGCTGGCTCGTATCACTTTCAGTCACAACCCAGACGTCAAAAACAGACTTTATGTTTTAACATTAGAACAAATAATTGTGCCAAAGAAATTAAATAAAATAATTAATAAAATGTGAATTGCCCCACCTTCCCCTACTTGTACATTATATATATTGCAGATGTTTGACATCATTTAATATGTAGATGCAGTAGATTTTAGTGGGCATTTTAGTTTCCGCTGCCGTTTCAAATTTTCATGATACATTAGAAGGAAGCCGACTTGCAAATAGGAATACAAAAGTTTCCATGCGATATAATATCCTGAAGATTGTTGCTTATTATTATTGTAGCTTTTGGCTTCTTCTGCACGACCGACATTATATATGATATTATGTATATATAATATAGGAGGTATAATGTATTGTTATATATACATACATAAAAGCTTCACCATTGTTGAAAAATAAAACGATACATCATTCATTTTAATTTTTGAAATGTCTATACGTACTTTGTTTCTTATTTCTCTTATTTAGATAGAATGATGAACGATGCTCACACATTATGTTGATGTTTTTGTATATTTTGGTGGATACACTTTATTTAAAGTAAAAATACTAAAGTTTAATAAAACATTTTCACCATAATATTATGACTGTATTTTTAGTATAAAACACAAAAATGCTTTTAACTTCAATTACCCACTGTTTTTTTTTTCTTCTTTTTTTTTTTTTAAATAAGTATTTTTTTTTGGTTTTTTTTTTTTTGTTTTTTTGATATTACATATATTGAAAGGTTGATTTTTAGTTACATTAAATTGGCTCAAAATTCATTGCTGATCCAATTGCACAATGTGAATCAATACCATACACACTGAATTTCGTTTCGTTTGTTGGGAAATGTTTGTAGCAAATCCAGCGTACAAATAAATAATGGGGCATGAATATATGCATTTCCGCTGTAAACAACGGAAGTAGATACAATAAAATTTCCTTTTTAAATTTTCCAGTATTTATTTATATTGTTTATTGTATAAGTATATACAAAAATTCAATGTATTGAATAAATATCTATCTTTTTCCAGAGAGGATATATATATATATATATATACATATGTAGCTAATATGTACCGACATTATTTCATATACATACATACATAATATAATAGGTATTATATAATATATAAAGTATATAATATGTACCAGTACCATGTTAACTTAGCCTTCAAAATGGAAATTGTTTGTTTGTATGTTAATTTATCCGGCCCGATTTTCCTTTTGCAACATATTAAGACATGTTTGTTTTTAGATGGCATTAATATTAATGAGCCACTTTATGTGCGGATGCAAAAATCAATATTTCTAGAATAACAATATTATCCCTTTCAGGAAAATAGTACGTACGGTAATATTGTATCTCTAAAATTTAAATTTTTCTTATTTACTATAATCATCATATATGTATGTATGTATCTAAGTATGTATGTAGTGCCTACACATAATAAATAATTATATATTATGAACATAACCATTAGCAAAGCCCAAAAGTGGAATTTAAATTTCATTAACATTACACGTAGATAATACCACAATTTTACCATATTATTTTATGGATAGGTAAAGGCATACTAAATTTATACTAACTATAAGATGTGAATACTTACATTACCATATCATACCATTCGCCATGCCATAATGAATATTGACATAATGTCTGAGAATACATTTTTCATTGTAGACCTACTCAGAAACAAAGAGAAGTTAATAAAAAATATATTAAAAATTGTTAACACAGCTTTTGAAAAACTGATGATACCTCTTTGTGCACATTTTATGTTCAAAAAACTATCTGTTAAGAAAGTTCGTTGATTTGTGCCTGAATACAGTGCTCTATACTATTTAAAAAAAAGACTGCTAAGTAAAGCTACGGGGCTTCCACACAAAACTATTCTTCCCTTCATTTTCCAAACCTTTCCCCAACTTTTCCCCACCATCCTCCCACTTTTCCCTACCTTCCCCCCCACTTTTTTCCACCCTCCCCCAATTTTTCCTACCTTCCTCCCACATTTCCCAACACTTCCCCCTTTTCCCCACCCTTTCCCACCGTTTCCATACCCTTCCCTCACCCTTACTACAACTTTAAAAAGATGTAATTGCTCTAATATATGAGTTCTCAAATATTCGCATTTTTGCCTATGTAGTATATAGTCGTATGTATATACAATTGTACATATTATTAACGCTTGGTCAAAAACAATTACCACCATTTATGAGAAACTTTTTTTTGTGTCATTTTATCGAAATTTTGATTTTTAGTGTGCTAAAAATCCAAAAAACTAAACATTAAAATGCACCTGTTTTTCGAAAAATTTGTGTGGGAGGGGGTCGAAGGAGATTATATATATATATATAAGGGGATTTTGGTCATTTGCAATACCAAGTAGCTCGTTCACAAAAAAACGACGCTGCCAACATTTCAATCCGCTAGCTCAACGCGTTTGAAAGTTAGCGTGTATACAGGCAAGCGAGCGAGCGATACTTACTACTAAAATTTTTATTCCAGTTTTACGATTAAAATTGTCCAAAACGTGGACATTTCACAAAAATTTCGATTTTAAATTTTTGAAAAATGAAAGTGAAAACAAAGCTTCCACTTATTTTTTTAGTGTGTGGAAGCAAAATCAAATCAAAACCAATGCTAATTACAAAGGAATTAACAAAAGCCATTCAAAATTGTTGGGATATTTAAAAAAAATTTACAATACTAAAAATTGGCCGTTAAGGTCCTTTTTAATAAAATTAAATATTAAATATTAAATATATTGTTGTTTTAATCAAATTTTCATGGCAACAATTGTCCGGAATGCTTTGTTAAAAATAGTGTTGGGTTGTCGTTTTCAATTTCGAATCGAACAAAATCAATAATTAATTATTGCCATACAATATACTTATGTATTTTTAAAATATGTTGGGTTAATAACAGCCGTACGTATATTTAAAGCTAAGCTGTTAAAATTTTAAACGATTTAAAAAATAACATTTTTTTTTTTTAATTCAATATAAATATTTTAAAATTCATTAAAAAGTACAAAACAAAAAATTCATACTCAATTGTTGAGCTTTATATATTATTTTATGTATTTTTAATTCTTTAATTGGCCAACGAAAATTGCAAACATAATTTAATAAACTATAAAATGGATTATATTTTCAGAAAAGTTGATTAATTTCCTATGGTTTTCATTTCGGTAATATATATTTACATTATTTGTATATATAGAAAATAAATGATTTGATTTTTGTTTCATTAAGTTCCAAGTTGAAACAGTAAAATTACATAATCCGCCATATTGAATTTTTCAACCATTTTGACTAATCATTAATTACAATATATGTACGTACGTATATTACGTAAATATATACATAAAAATTTCATTATATTGACTGATCAAATATATTTCCAAAATTTTAATTTGTATATTGTGTGGTGTAAGTAAATTATTATTAACATCAAATACATGAGGATTAAAAATATTAATTCCACATCCACACTCAACCAATTTCATTTCGATAAACCAACCAAAAAAAATATGCATCACATAAAACACTTCCGCTTACAATAATTAAAAGCTAAATACCATTTTCGTTATTAAAACAAAATCCATTGTACTTTTATTTAAATAAATGACCAACAGAAAAATTGTCTGATAATTGACGCTTAATTGAATTTTAATTACAGAGAAACGTTTTTCCATTTTTATACTATGTACATATATATGTATATATATATTTTCGCGTGAATTGCACAACACATTTTTCTGTTGATAATTTACGACTGAAAAAATAAAACATATACATTATACATAAAGTAGATATACATATATACGTATGTACCAGTGACGTCCGGTTCTCGGATTCAATGTATTCATTGAATCCGTTTTAAATTACCCATATAACCAGAAGTAAAACATTTTTGTCGTAATGGAAAACCCGCTTATTTGTTTTTTTTTATTTACTCAAATATTGGTATAGCCACTAGCACATAATCGCCAAAAGTTATGCAATAATATACTTTGTGCTAAGTTATACGACAGATTCAATTTTTAAATTGAGTATTCCCATATAGGTACACATATTGTTTTCATCAAAAGAGAAAAAGAGATAATAGAATTGTTTATTTGGTAAGGAGTTGTGCGCGTGGTAAGTATTTGTATTTTGTGTGGGTTAATGGATAACTTACTCATATTTTACTTTTGAATCCCTATCAAAAATTTTTACGCGACGTCACTGGTATGTACATATATATAGATAGATAATGTACGTATGGCTGGTTGCATGTAGAAACAATAAAATTTCACTGAACATTTTGCAGAGCCTCCAACTGTATTTATGTATCTTGTTGAAAAGTTACTTTCCGTGTGGAATGTTCTTTGTTTTTTTTTTTTTTTTTTTTTTGTGTACTGCTATACCGTATTTAACCGGGTAAAATGTTAGGATTTTCAATAAAATTTATTATCGTTCGTTAACAGACCAGAGAAAGAGAGTGGGAACGAGAGGAAAAGAGAGAAAAAGTGAGATAGAACGGAAAAAAGTTAAAGAACAATATAAAATAAAGCTACAAGATCATAATTCATAATATAAGTGAAGATATTATACCTACATAGTGTACGTTGTACAGTTAAATTAAAAAACAAATGCATACTCGTAAAAAAAAAATAATACAAACTTTAAAAATGTATGCAAATTTTTTTAAAAAAATGTATTCAAATTTCGATTAGAAATAAATTGATATTCCACACGTTCTATACACATAGAATTTATTATAAAATTATATTATCATACATATATGGACATAAAAGTTTTACTTATGTATGCATTTATATATAGTTTATACATAGGTACCAGTCTGAAGTTGTTAGCACTTTCATATATGTATAATAGAGTGGTTCATTGTTTAAATTTCAATTCTATCAAATTTAAAGGGGGCACATTTTTTGTCTTTTTTTTATGGGAAAAAACATTTGTTCCTACGATTTTTTGATTTTCGGTCGTCTCCATCTGCCTCAAGAGCCTCAAGAAACGAACGAAAATCAAAAAATCGTAGAACAAATGTTTTTCGTGATAAGAAATACAAAAAACGTGCCTTATTAGAATTTCGAAATTTAAAAAAAAAAAAAACAAATTCCATACATCAAGCGAACCAACGTTTGAAAAAAGAACCATTATTTACTCAAGAGATGACCTAGGAAAAAGATAAATATCTCACTAACGGTTCATCCTACTAATAAGTTGTATAAATAATTTTTTATGTAGTTTTTTCAGATCTACAACTTGTTTTAATAAAGTTTTTCTCTAAAATGTAAAATAAAGGCTAAGAAAATCAAAAAGTCGTAGAACAAATGTTTTTTGCCATAAAAAAAGACAAAAAATATGCCCCCTTTCAATTTCGAAATCTTGAAAAAAAAATCCCGTATATCAAGTGAACCACTCTAATGTACAATGTACGTACATGCATAAAATAGATACCAAGGAAAAATTGAAAATCATTTTCTTATCTTATCTTTTCACTTAGCTTTAGTTGAAAATGTCTGTTGAACTATTGGCAAATTAAATTTCCGATACACAAGTACATTCTCTATCTATATACTGGCCATAATCATATTAATGTAAATTTAATGATCTTATAATTTAAGTAATTTTATTCGTAATATGCATTTTAATGAAAATTTATATTTTCTAATGTACATACGTACTTAAGTTCATAGTAAACATTTAGGTTATGATGGGAAAGATGTAACTAAAAATTTTTCGAATTTGTTTTCACAGTGGTAAAGAGTTGAGATTTTTTTTGTGGTAGCCATAAATAAACAATGTTAAAGTGCTTTTAGTGTTTTTATCATTTTTTATATTTGTAGTGTCTTATTATACACTTAAATTGTTAATAAAAATTTATAATTTTTTCTTCATTCAGGAAATTAAGATTTGCAATTTTATATTCATAAGACCTTAACCGTAAAAGGATAGAGAATCAAAATTAATTTCTGTAAAACAGAAGAGGGGGTGTCAAAAATCACAAAACTCACTACACAAATTTTTCATTCTGACTCATAACTCAAAATATGATCACAATTTATTATTTCGAAAACAATTACCGGAACAGTTGTTACGATTGTTTGAAAATTAGTACCCCGTGATCTCTTTCCAAGTATTGTTTCTTTCAATTAGGACAGATAATATAAATTTCACGATTATTCACACGACTACTTACCACCCGCCGGCGAATAGAATGGTTGATTCGACAATTAAAAATTTAAAATATCACGTCGGGGTCACCAATTTGTGCCGTGGTCGAATATAAATATTTATTAGCCAAATAATATTTATTTTCCAAATAATATTTATTAATTGAGTTATGTTAGTAAATAAGAGGTTTGAATAAAATGCTTAAGAGAGAAAGAGATGTATAAATATAGAAAATAGAAGTGACTTTAATTCGAAATTTTTGCTGACAAGGACTCATTCTTAATTAAATAATAATAATGTACAATAAACTCAATTTTATTCCTAAGTATTTGCTAAGTACTTAGTATGTCTGATTAGTATCAAAATGCTCACTGTTTATCATCTAATATAATATAAATGATTAAAAGAGAGCTTAAGCTTAAACTTAAATTAGATAAATTAGGGTGGTTCGCTACAACGTCCTACAATGAAAAATTAAAAAACGCAATGCAACAATTTCGAATTTATTGATGTTAGCTTAATATATAAAATTCGACCTTTTCTTTATGTCGGCCTTTTGTGATAAATCCAAAAAAAAAAAAAAAAAATATATAAAATTTTGTGTAAACGACAAAATTTTCTCGAATGTTACTTCACAAACAAAAATAAATTATGAAGAATTTATTCACTTTAAAAGCTTGGATATTTTTCTGACAAAGTGTACCTTGATGGCAATACATACTCTGAAAAAATTCCAGTTTAGACATACCAATTTGTTCATATAGTAGTAGCTCAACCACCATGACAGCAAAATATCCCAGTGTAAACTGAATTTTAATTTGACAGTTCAATGTCACGTTTATGCATCAGTAATATTACATTCGAAATATAGTCTAATTGTCATGTTGGGTCACCCCAAATTTCCGTTTGTATTAAATAACAATTAATTTTCTCTATATTCAACACTAAAAAAAAACAATTTTATGTTTGCAATATTTTGATAATATTGATATGTCAACTGTAGCCGGGCAATACCTGTAGGAGGGTGTATAATTAAATTTTCGGTAAAATGTTAATGATTTGTGCTATTCTTAGTGGCCATTATATACGACCAACAAATTAAAAACCACTCTCTTCTATATACATTACTAATTTATTCACATCATCACAACACAAGGTATAACTATTTTGTGAAAATCCTTGTGCGGTTTCTGATGTTTTCCACATAGCATAAATAATTCATGGCGGCGGCGGCGGCGAAACAATTGTCGCCTTGTTAACATTTGGAAGCAACATAAGAAATAAAATTTCCAAATATATTTACATAAAATAGAGACGAAAAAAAAAAAAAAGAAAAAAAGAAAAGAAAAAAAAAAGAAAAGAAAACCTCTTATACAAGATAAGTATCTTAATTATTTCGCCAAATATAATACAACCATTATGAACTTGTTAACTAAAAAAATATTTACTATGTACACAGTTATTGTTGGGTATTCATTTATAAATATTATATAGTAGTTGAGGCATATTATTGGTATGTATATGGTAT
>JANSTT010017833.1:2212-15678 GCA_026745375.1 Platyura marginata | reverse complement strand
TATATAAGTAGCAATGGCGTGCACAGCCATTTTTCTAAGGATATTCTGAAGTGAAAATTTGCCATATAAACATCACTTGAAATGGCAACATGAACGAGATGGTTCAGTTTAAAAAATAACTCCATTTTCGCATATTGAGCTCTAATTTTCCTAATGTGATTTCATTTTTTTGTTGTTTTCTCTCTAGATTTCCGCCTTTGGAGCGGGAGGTTACGAGTTCAAGACCAACTGGTAAGTTGATTTCAATTTGAAGTCGGGTAGTTGGATTGCACTTAAAAACAGTCTAAATAATGACATTATCTCAAAAATGGCAAAGCTTAAAAAATAGCGTTAAAATTGCGAGCATTTGTAAGGTTTCCGTAATTTACAAGAGAAAAATGATTGCCACAAATTTATCAAAACAAACTATCAGTTTGAGCACTCTTTTCTCTGTTTGCTTCAAGCGTTCTACTTTAATACTCAGAACCAATATGATACTTGCATGCGATTTTTATATAATTGAGTCATTAGGACTCATGATTTTGGTTTTTGTAGAAAATTTGGTGAACTTGTTTATTATGTAAAAAAAATGGTTTCCCTATAATATCTTTTTCTTCCTTAATTTAAAAAGACTATTCAAGGTCAAAGTTTGAGGAAATTTGAGAGTGCATACTTTAAACTAATTATTGTGACCAAACGCCTAAAACGAAATGGATATTTATTTATTTATTAGCTGGCAAATACACACCAAGGACTGAGTTCTTATAGTAAACTTAATTATTAAAACTAAGTTTAGGTATGTACGTATTGGGGAGTAAATGTATAAATTCAGAATTAAACTAAGACTAAGATTAAACTAATAACAATTGAAAATCAGTATAAGAAAGGTTTGGGTAAGAAAAAGGAAAAGAGATAAAGAAAAGAAAAGAAAAAGAATACATGATTCATGTATATTTACATCAGCTATTAGAAGATAAAGTGAGGAGAAATGTTGTGGCGGCGGTTAGATTAAGAAAATTAGTAAGTAATAATTAAATTAATTTTGATTAAAAATAGAAGAGTTATGGAGATTGGATCGCTCACGGAAGGTTGGAAACCCCTGAAAGGGGTCAATTATTGATGATCACCCACACCACCGAAGAGTACTGGTACTTGGTACTGAACCCCACAAAGAAGAAGAGCGAGAGCATTGATGGCTTACCTGATATACATTGATGTATCGTTGTATTTTTCGGAACTCGCTCTTTCCTTTGGTGGAGGTAAAAAGTAAATATTAAAAAAAAGATCAGAGTTCGGTAAGCCAGGGAGCAGTGTGGAGCTGATAAAGAAAACGATAACAAGGAACGAGAAGGTGAGCGACCTAATCTCCATCATTCTTCTCTGTATTTAAACGTAGCTTTTTTTGATTTTGAATTTTCGGTAATGTCATTTTTGTGGTTTCATTTAGTTTATTTTTATTATATACAATAAATTTTGTCAAATTGAAATAATTGCGTTTTCGTGAAATAATCCGCTCGACCAACAACGGGAAACGCAACAATATAGTAATAATAAGCTTAATAATAGTGTGCTTAATTACGTGTTCCGAAAAAATTGCTATCATAATTTCTTAAAGGCATTGACATTTCCTGAGTTATGAATATGAACTGGTAGTGAGTTCCATAATCTGACTCCATGGACGAAAAATGAGTTGGATAATTGGGCAGTTTTATGACTTCTAATTAAAAGTTGATTAGAGCAATTAGAAAAAGCATGATCAATTTTATTATATTATCGCGGCGATCTTGATTTTAACAATTTAAATAGATATGTTAGTGCACGTACATTACGATACGTTTGCAGATCACAGGCTAAGATTGAATTTTGAAGAGAGAAAATACGGTCAAATTTACGCAACCGGTGGACGTACCTAGTATATGCATTGAACGCAAGCTGGAGCTTACGCTTGGATATAGCACCAAGGTTAAACTGCACAACATCGGCATATGCAAAATGAGGTAAACAGAGAGCTACAACAAGTTTACGCCTTATATTTAGATTGTTGATAGATCTAAGTTGCTAAAGCCTTCGTAGAATATTGAAGACATTAGACGTGGTTGCATTTACATTATTTTTCCATGTTAAATCATTATCAACAATCAAACCAAGGTTTTTGACCTGCTTTGTAAACTCGATCGGTTCATTATTCAATATGCACGGGTAACCATGCAGGTCTTGTGTATCATGAGAACTTGACGAGATAACGATGGACAGCGACTTACGAGCATTCAAAGAAAGATGGTTCTCAATAGCCCAATCGCCAATTGCTTGAAGTTTGTGATTCGATCAGACAGATAGATTTCTACATCGTCAGCAAAGAAGTGAAAATTAGCAAATGATAGTTGACAGACTGTTTTTAAGTGCAATCCAACCACCCGGCCTTAGATTCAAATTAACATACTAGAGAATTTAGACAGCTTAAGACATAATAAATTATGGTCCACCTTGTCAAATGCCTTTGAGAAGTCTAATAGGACAAGCACTGTTAACATTTGTTGGTTGATATTAATACGGAAATCATCAGATATTTTCAATAGAGCAATAGTGGTACTATGAGAAGGTCGGAATCCTGACAAACTCGCATAAGAAATTTACAAATTTGAACCTCCATTAATTTTTCAAAAGCTTTGGGCAAAGCGGAAAGAATACTAATAGGTCTTAATCATCAATGTTGAATGTTGCTAATTTTTTATGAACCGGGATAACCTTAGCAACCTTTCACGCACCAGGAAAACTAGACGAGGTTAGCATAAAATTGAACATATGAGTAATAAAAGGCAAGATATGTGGAAGGATTAGTTTAATGAAACGTAAAGAAACACCGTCTAGACCACAAGCATTAGATTTGATAACCAAGATTGCATCGGCAACTTCAAATTCCAATACGTTATGAGAATCAAAACTAATGTTGTCACTATTGGAAAAGGGATTTTATGGTAGAGGGAAGTGTCCAGTATTAAAAACAGATGCGAAGAAAACAATAAAATTATCGAATAGAAAGTCAGGCTGTATATCGCTTTCCTCCGAAACACCTACATTATTTAGACGTTTCCAAAGAGTTCTATTTCAATATTATACGACATGTAGATTAGATCATGATCAGAAATTCCAGAAATGTCTAGTTGGCTATTGTATTTTACTTTGGATTTATCAAGAACCAAAAAGTAATCGAGTAGTGAAGAACAGGTATCAGTAAAGTAAGTAGGTTCATTACCAATTACACTTAGATGCATCATATTTAAAGTATCACAGAAGGTTGAGGTAAAGCTAGACCGGAGATCTAACATATTGATATTAAAATCGCCAGTGATAATTACGTTATCGTAGCGGATAAAGAGAGAACTTATGACCATCTTGAGTGAAGCTAAACTGTATGTAGACTACCCCTAGCAGCAAGGTTGAACCAACCAACATAATTTCAACAAACAGAAATTCAACTGATGATCCCCTTTCAGATTTTGCCACAATTCTCGAGCGAATGTCATCTCTCAGATAAAGAGCCACACCACCACCTCTTTACGAAAGATAGTATATATATATTTTGTATGGGAGGTCCTATAAGGGTTAACGCTAGGTCAAAAACAATAACCACCATTTATAAGAAACAAAAAAATAAAAGTTACTTACTGCCAAAATTTTTATTGCAGTTTTACGATTAAAAATGTCCAAAACGTGGACATTTCACAAAAATTTCGATTTAAAATTTTTGAAAAATGAAAGTAAAAACAAAGCTTCCACTTATTTTTTTAGTGTGTGGAAGCAATACAAAGTTTCAAAATCATATCTCTAGTATTAAGAAAGTTCGAAATTGTGTCACATTTTAAAAGAAAAACGCCAAAAAGATGTTTCGTTGAACGACCAATTTTTTTTTTTTACATTTTCTTCCATCAAAATGACGGATTTTTTTTTTTTTTAAAGTCTCATGATAATGAGATCAATAATTTTGTCGAGCCGCCACGGTCTAAAAAAAACCTCATGTACCTAAGTGTGTTAAACGAAACATGTCACACGTGTGTGTGGTGTGTGCGTTGTAATTGTAAAAATTAAATAAAAGCGCACTTTGATTACTATAAAATTGTATTATTTCTGACACCATGTTGTATTCGGTTAGTTTATTTGCGTGGTAGTATTGTTAACCATTTTTTTTTTATTGCATAACAATTTTTGAAACTAAATATACAGGGTGTCCCCGGATAGCGCCAGTAATGGTTCAGTGAGATGGTCTGGAATGAAATTAACATCGCCCCCCCGGGCCAAACTAAAAAATGAAAAATGCGAAAAAATTCTATTTTCAACCATTTGTAATAATTTAAATTTTGAATTCTTTAAGAATTCGATAGAATTTCTGTCCATACCATCCTCTTTGAAGCTTTACATTACAACTATCGAACACCATCTATACATTACTATATATGAGTATATATATATGAGTATTTACCTTATCCATACATTTGCGATATGCTGTCGGAACGGGTATTTGATTTGGATTCAATTTCACTTGACGCACAATATCCCGTACCATTTCGGCGAACGCTATACTTTGTCCTTCCGATAGTAAATCTTTCGATATCTAGAAGTAGAAGAAAAAAAAAAAGAAGAAAAATTTTAAAACTGCCCAAATTCACAAATAGAAAATAATTTATAAATAATTGTTTAACCGCCCCTCCCCGGCTGTCACAAAAAAATAAACTTACAAGATCATTGGCCACTTCAACCGGATTCACGTCGCTAATATCAAATTTGAATGTAATCGTCTTCAGTTTATTTTCCATTGAACAATCGACAAGCGTTCCATTGTGAACGCCGGTAACAACCAATTTTGGGATACGTTCAGCTGACTTATTTGAACGACGGGTTTTTGTTGAACTTTTATTGGTCGATTTGGTCGTTTGTTGTTGTTGGGGTGTTGCCTTTGTTTGCGAAAGTTGTTGTTGCTGTATTATCAATTTAATTTAATTTTAATTTGATTTGTTCGTTTTTTTGACATTTCTTAACATTTACCTGTTGCGAAAAACTGTCCTGTTGAACAAGGGACGCCGGTTGTTGTTGTTGCTGTGATGTTTGTTGTTGTTGTTGATGCAAATTAGTATTATTCGAAAATGCACCGGTATTGGCTCCGGCTACCGTACGCATTGATTCTGAATTGTACGTTTTCTGTTTGAGGGCAACAATCGTTTCATGTTGTAATGTTACAAAGGACTGATTTGGCTGATTGACATGATCAGTGGACGATTGGGACGGTTGATCAACGCTTTGCTGATGATGGATTAATTGCGGTGGTTGATGATGCTTTGTATCATTGGGACCATCTTGATATTGATCACTGTCATGTTTGACAGATTGTTGGACAATATTCTGAACTGAATCGGATTGCATTTGATTAATGTATTGTTGATTTTGTATTGAACGTTCGACAGTTTGAAATTGTTGTTGTAATATATTTTGCTGAATTTGATGTTGTTGTTGTTGCTGCTGTTGCTCAATCGTTAATGTTTGTGGCTGAATTGTTGCTGTTTGTTGTGTATGAAGATTTATTGATGGCATTTGCTGGGCAACTGATGACATCTGTTGATGCAACATATTTCCTGATTGAATATTCTCCTGTACCTGTTGTTGTGACATGTGCTGTTGTTGTTGTTGTTGCTGTTGTTGTATAGCCAATGATTGATTTTCTAACATTTGCGTTTGATGCACCGAATTGATATTTGGCAATTGTATAACATTTTGTACGGACTGCATACATTGGGGTTGCTGTAAATTATGTATGATTTGCATACCGTGAGATTGTTGGACATTTTGTATTTGCTGAATATTGGGAATCATTTGCATTTCTGGTATATCTTGAATATTTTGGGAAAATGGTTTTTGTTGCTGTAGAATGGGAGGGCTTTGTTGTTGTTGTTGTTGTTGTATTGCCATCGACTGACCTAATGACTGGGCTATTGGATATTGTTGAGATTGTTGTGAAATGGACGTTGGGGGCTGTACGTTTAATGTCATTTGTTGGGAAATATTTCCAATTGGTTGCGAAATTTGGGACTGTTGTCCTGGTTCAATGATCTGTTGTTGGTACAATAATTGCGATGGGATATTTTGCGAATATTGCTGAATATTATTTGGATGGGATTCTTGTTGAGTTTGTTGTTGTTGTTGTTGCTGCATTTGCAGTAGATATAGTTGCTGTTGTGATGGTGGTTGTTGTTGTTGTTGATTTTGCTGCAGCTGTTGGTGGTGTAGTTGAATTTGTGGTTGATGTTGTTGTATTAGTTGCTGTGGTTGTTGAACTAAATGCTGTTGCTGTTGAGGTTGTTGTATAATCTGATGCTGCGGTTGTTGTTGTTGCAACTGCACCGGCTGTGGTTGATGTTGAAGTTGCAACGGTTGTTGTTGTTGCTGTTGCATCTGCTGTTGCAGTTGATGATGCTGCTGTGGCTGTTGCATCTGTTGTTGTGGATTCGGTTGCTGTTGTTGCAACTGTTGCGGTGGCTGCTGAGAATATTGATTTGGTTGAACATAATTGCTTTGTTGTTGTGGAGATCCATATGCTCGAATTCCATGCATATGACCTACTGAAGAAGCCGGTATAGGTTGTTGTACTTGAGACACAATATTTGGCTGGACTGAATATTGTACGGATGATGATTGAGAGTGAGGCATTTGTAATGGATAGGATTGTTGGGAAGATTGAATATAATGTTGTTGTTGAGGTTGAATATATTGTTGCTGCTGTTGTTGTTGCTGTTGTTGCTGCTGCTGTTGCTGTTGTTGTTGCTGCGGTTGTTGAACAAATCCCTGTGGATGTTGTTGCATAAATGATTGTTGGGTAGCATACTGATTTGGAATTTGTTGTTGCGACAGCACTTGTTGTTGTTGCTGCTGTTGTTGTTGCTGGTGCTGCTGTTGTTGTTGTTTCTGCTGCTGCTGTTGTTGTTGTTGTTCGTTTAACAGTTTTTGTTGTTCAAATGCTTGCTGTGCCTGCAATGCTTCCTGTTCTAATTTGGCTTTCTCTATTTCAAGCTGTTGCTGTGCTGCTTTTTCTCTACGTTCTTTAATCATTGATGAAACCTGAACTTTAAGCAACTTAGACACGGCACGAGAATCTTCCTCATTAATTATGTTCGCTTTAAACATTTCACTAGCAATATCTGCTGCATTATCAACCGTTAAATCAAAATCAAATTGAATGGCTTCATTTTCCTTATGTTTGTATGATCGCTTTTTCGGATCTAGCAAACGTAAACGAAATTCAATTTTGTTACAATCGGCATTCATCAGAAATGTATCTTTGGATATTGGTTCCAATTTAATGCCAAGATCTTCACTGAAAAACTCCGAATTTAGGAGTTCCTTGCAAGCAGGACGATCTTCTTTTTGTAAATGGATACATTTCTCAATTATTTCCTTTACTTCTGGATTCTCGACCTTCTCAAAGCTGGCTGGCTTAACGCCACAAACAACCTTTTTATAGATTTGGGCTGGTCCCGAACATTCATTATATGGATATTCCGATGTAGCCATTTCCAACATGCACATACCAAAAGCGTAAACATCAACTGCTTCATCGTAATGTTCTTCATACATTTCCGGTGCCATAAATTCGGGTGTTCCAATAACTGATTTGGCAAAACTACGATTTTTTAATGTGGCTAGTCCCAGATCACCAATTTTCACACTTCCTGTTGTACCGGTGATAAAGATATTGTCACATTTCAAATCCCGATGTATAATCGATGGGGACCGAGAATGTAAAAAATATAAACCTTTCAGTATTTGACGACACCACGACTTTAAAACTTTTGGATTGATCTTCTTGAAACGTCTTAGATACGATTTCAGTGTACCGGATAACATTAGTTCGGTCACCAAAACAATATTTTTCTTTTTGGCAATGCTAGTCTCCCAATAGTTATAGAATCGTACAATATTCGGATGTTGCAATTTCTTTAGCATGTCCGCCTCTTCTCGAAATCTTTGCCGTTCGGCTTTGTTCACTTTTTTATCCAATAATTCGCACCAGGCAACCGCAACACCAGTTTGCGTATCCAATCCACGAAATACCGTTTTAAAAGAACCCCGTCCCACCTCCTTATCGTACTTGAAAAATCGTCCGCATGGCGAAACGCCGATTGGTTCATCTTCATCGATTTCTTTTTGTTTCTTTCGCTGGGCCTCAAATTTCTCGGGATCAAAAATCGGCCGAAAATGCAACAATTTCTCTTCAGATGCCGTAAATTGCTCTTCCAAATGTTCCGCCTCTCGACTTAATATCTCAATGTTATCATCCAAATTCCTTGGATATTCCGTTTCAATTGTATCCGTATCAAAATAATTCGATTTCGAATAAATAACACTTAGCACTGAGTTTTCAAGGCTCTTTCGCACAAATCGAATATTAGATTTGGCCGAACCATCGTCAAAATGGCCAGAACCATTTGGGACCAACGCTTTCGCTGTTTTATGCGTTCCGTTCGCAGACATTGTCAAATTTTTTATTTGACTGGTCGAACGTTCAATACTTTTACTAATGATATCTTCAATAATTGGTCGAACAATTTCTTCGGCTTCTTTATGATCTAATAATGATGTACTACAAGCAACGTTAACAGTCTGTTCCGATGAACTTTCCGAATTATTCGAATCCGTTATAACAACACTACGTTTACATTCGTCAACACGCTTTTGTTCGTCGCCGTCACCGTCGTCCGCGCCACCGCCACCAATCGAATTTGAGTCCGTATTTGTAACGTTTTCTTCGATGGAAGACTTTAAATCAACATCAAAATCTTGTTCAATACTATCATAACTATCAATACAAATGTTTGACGATTCAATTGCCTCCTCGCCAATACTATCTTCACTCGCACTACGACTGTTATTAGTTTTTGGCGATGATATTGACCGCGATCGTCCTAAGCGATCAGAGCCGGAAAACTCACGTACTAAACGGCTGATCAGTGACCCCGTTGTACTAATTGATTCAGACGTTTTTGATTGTAACGAAAAATTACTATTATTTGACAAAAAATCGGTTGGCGATTGTTGTTGTTGTACCGTTGTTGGCGATGTAACAGTGCCAAGTTTCCGTTGACGTGCCAATACACGAGCACAGCTACTATTTGAATTATTTGAATTCCTGCAAAAACATTTTTTTTGGTTCAATTTTCTATTTTCTTTAGTTCAATGTTTTGGCAGGGATGTACAAAAGAAATAGAACGCACAAAAAAAAAGAAAAAAAAAATTAAACTAATACTTGATGAAAAGCAGCAAAAAGCATAAAATTGACTTGTAGCGCCATAATAGTTTAAAACATTATGGCCTATCAGAGAAAAATGTTCAGTTTTTTTTTATTTATCATTTTTTTTGTACAACAAGTAAAAAAAGGATTAAAAAATGGCTATAAATTATATAAAATTGATTGCAGCGCCATAACGGTATTTCGTGGAACTTTTTAGTCTATGAATGAAATCTTCATTTTTTTATTCTCTATCATTTTTGTCATATACATTTTTTCCGTAATCCAAATATTTTTCAAGTAAATGATTAAAAACCTTAGAAATTACATAAAATTGATTGCAGCGCCATAACGGTAGATCGTCGAACTTTTTATATTGATTTTTTTATTCTCTATAATTGTTTTTATATATATATATATTTTCTACATTCCGACTATTTTGCGAACAAATGAATGTGGTTTATATCAAAATTACGTGAACATTGTATCGCAGAGCTTCTCCTATGGGTACGTGCACATTGAACGCCAATAGCGCTTGTGTTTATACACGAGTCAATTATTGCCGACAACCAAACAGCAGAAATATCATCATGTATTCGTATTGTGTTTCGCACAATAAACGCTTGTATTTGTTGCTGAAGTTATTAACATAGATAAAATTGATTCCAGTTTAGAAATTAGTGTCCCGTTGGGTGGGTTTAGTTTTTAGTTGCGGTGTTCAGGCGGTAAAATAAAGTGATTCAAGTGCAATTAAGTGAGAATTGCGAGAACAACAGGCGAACTTTCGAGGAAAAAAAAACAGAGAATGCATCGATCACTCCAACATATTAAAATTGATAATAGAACAGTAAAATAAATGGAATTCATCTCTGCACATAGTATTCATTGACTTTGAATGCGAATTTGATGCAAAGAACAACGATATGGATGGCACTAAGTAGCAAAGGAATTCTAGAAAAATTTATCCAAATGATAAGAGTGCTATACCAAGATGCTGAATCTGTAATACCACATAACGGCATATTTGAAAAAATGGTGTAAGACAAGGCTGCCGACTATCTTCCCTGTTATTATTCATCATCACACTTAATGAAATCATAGCCAAAGTTGATAATGAAGCAAGAGCCATCAACTGGACATTAACATCCAAAATCGGGTCTTTAGAATGGTGACTTCATTTTTGATTTTCCCATATATTTTATATGAAATGAATGTAAACAAACAAAAATGCGGTTTTCAAGCAGCCCATATGAAATGCATGCAAAATGAAAATTGTTTTTTTTCTTTTGATAGGATGGGTATCGGGGGTGTATTGGAGAGTACGTTTGTAGGGGTATGCAGGGGTAGGAGTAATAATTTTAGGGTGGTCTAAATTTGTTCATCTTTCTTTTAATAGATTGGTTATTGGGGAATTAGGGTGGATCAGTAAATTTTAGGGTGGATTAATTTTGGAAAGGCAAAAGGTGACAAAGTGTCGAGAAAGGGTTGGGGCGGGGTAGTTTAGTAGGGAAGCCGCGTTAGCTTTACTTAGCGACCTTTTTTTTTACTTCATCATTAAGGGTCATTATAAACTCCGTACAAAAGTTAAGTTAAGTTGATTAACATCAGAGGAATTATATAATAATAAATAATAATAATAATAATGGATTATCGCATCGACCCTAGGAACACCACTAAACTAAAATGAATATTGAACCATTTGCCTAAAATGTCGATCGACAAATTTACTAATAAGTGATATAAGCGAACCCGAATTATCAACGAAGTATATTAACCCTCAACGGGCGCAAATCACCTGATGTGATAACAGAACTGTGTCGCTGCGGTCGTGCCATACGATGATTATTAATATTTACTGATTAACAGTTACAATCTAATGAAGAATAATGTATACAACGGTAGCGTGCGATAAGGCTTAACTTTTATTTGTAGCAACAACAGAACAAATTGATATTTGTACACCAATGAAATTATTTGACGGCGATTCTAATTCAGGGTACCCAGATTTTCCTAAATCCGAGCGGGGAAACAGAAGGAAAAAGCGAAAGAACAAAAAAACGCAACTTTAATTTTTGGATTAATTTTTAAGATTACATATTCACATCTTAATAGAACCATACCTTCAATGATATAAAATTAATTTATTAAAGAGCACATTATTAACAAATGGTAAATAAATAGATATTGTAATATTATAATCTTCAAGATTGTAAAAAAATTTAGAAAATCACATGATTTCAGGCAGATTGAATGACCCGTTTATTTTGAAACTGGCCTATATCCAGTCCAAGAGAAGCAAGATATGCCACAAAGCATTGGTTCCATTAATGGATTTGCACCATTTCCGTTTTTTCTTTTTAATATATTTTTTTTTTTTTTTGGAAAGGGGGACATTTTAGTGTAGAAGGGGGGACGGGGTGATTTTGAGGCTAATGAGAAACGTCTGGCATAACTGTTCTAATTAGATGTGTGAAAGTTTTTCTACAAAATTGATCGCAACGTCATGTTCCAGTGGAAAATAGAAAAATTAATGTTTAACCTCTGCCAACATACTATAGTTTTGTTGATCACCCTATACTTATAGGTATATAGGTATTATAGCTGGAAAAATATGTCGCGCGTAAAATACACTAGAACATTTTTTTCTGATTTTTTTTTAGTTTTGTTTTAATGCACCAACATAAAGTTTAATGGCAGAGGCAATATTTTTATGATTTATATATTCTCACCAACTTCCATATATATTTATGTACATAATAATAAAAATAACATTTTAAAAGGTCACATACCTATAGACATAGGGTATAGGCACAATTTGTTATGGTCATATATAGTAATTTCAATTCCAACTAATGTAATGTGTCGGAGTGTATATCTGTGTGTGTATGTGTCCAGTAGTAGTTAAGTAGTACAAAATCGTCGATAATAAAATTAATTAATAATTTGTTATCATAATTTGAGCCGTCACTGTTGAAAATATGGTGTGTAATTAATTTTCCAATTAAAATTTATTTAAAATTGAGCAAAAAAAAAGTTGTAGCCATCCCAACCCTACCCCTCCCCCCATTAAAATTTAGTACTCATTAAAACATCTGAAGGGCATTTTCACCGAATTGTTGTTATTGGTCCGAGTTTGTTTGTGCTTGCTTGTTAAGGATCCAGCTTAAAACGGTTCTAACAGTTGCAAAGAGAGAGAGAGAGAGCTTAAATTTGTACAAACAGTTTATTAAGTACAAGTATACAAGGCATAAATGGAGACATGGGGGTACTGTTTACATTCATTTACTCGAAATATTTGGTGAATAAAAGCAAAAAAGAAAAGATCAAAAAAAATAGCAAAATGGACAGTGATGGCGCTTCAATCAACAATGTCGTCATAGATAATAAATAATTTTTCATGCGCATGCGTACGAATAACAATTTTAAATCATATTTAAGGAGTGGATCAATTCACCGTTGGGTCTCTTGAGAATTTTCAAGACGTGGACAGAACTATTTTTTTTTTGGACACATTGCTTTAAAGGACATTACCGTTACATGTGATTTCGGAACAATTAAAAAAAACCACCTCCAAATATGCGATAATACAATTTGTGGCTCTCTCTCTCCCTTCATTAGGGTATCGTTAGGTGATCGAGCTGGATCATACACCAAAACCAAATAATAAATACAACAAAACCAAATAATAAATTAACAAATTGTGGGTTTGGAGCACTGTGAATAAAATACGCATTTGGGTAAAGGTTTGCCGAATAGTAAATTTAGAAACAAATCCAATCCACGACCTACAAACACTCTCCACAAGGATCATACCCAACCCCACCCAAAAATTATTATAATCACTTTTGGAAAATAAAGAACTACTACCCCCTTAAACCCGAAATCACCACCAATGAGATAAAGTAAAATTGCTCACCTTAAGACACCACAGACACTGTCGAATTTAGCAACTGATGAACACTGTGATATTAACCACTAGCAAGACCGATTACTAATAAAGATTCAAATCGAACCGAACCGATCAACCCAATTGATACTCAATGACTAATCAGTCATTGGCAATCGATTATCGAACCGTCTGTCCGGTCGCAATTATTAAGTTTGAAATTTAATTATAAATATGCGCACAAGCGATCACCCCCCACTACGCAGCGCAATTAATATGAAATACAACATAGAACAATGAGAACAAAAGAATAACAATAAAATATGGTCA